>JAFMTC010002532.1:24546-38980 GCA_018845635.1 Nicrophorus orbicollis | reverse complement strand
AAAATCCAATAATTTATACAAAGTCACAGAAATCAACATTGGACACAAATAACATGTTGAAATCTCTTAATTACATTGAAATTTCTTAACAAAAAAAAACATAGGTTAGATCTAATTGAATGAAACTGCGGATTCGCCGGGTTTTCCATATACAATAGTATAATAACTTTTAACGCTTAATAGTAATAAGATAATTGAAGAAATTGTTTAAAGTGAAAGTTAATAAGAAATTAAAGAACGATTAAGAATAATTAATCCTTAAATGACCTACCGCAAGTTAATAATTGTATATATGTTTAAAATGTTGAAATGTTCAATGTTAATTTAGTTCAGAACTAAACTTACAACGTTTAATAGTATTAAGTTTAAAGTGAATGTTAATGGGAAATTAAGCGATGATTAAGTATGATCTATCCATAATTGGGAAAAGTTTATATAACTTAAAAATGTTGAAATCTTCAGTGTTGTTATAGCACAGAACAAAACCTACAAAGCTTAATAGTTTTAAGATATTTGAAGTAATCGTTAATAAGAAATTAATGGACGGTTAAGTAATATTTATTTACAATTGAATTATTGGAAACATGAGTATTATTAACATAATCAGTGTAAGTTAAATAATATAAAAAATAAGTTGAAATATTTCCTGTTATTTTAGTACACAGCAAACCTAAGGCTAATCATTTAAATGAATATGAAATTGAGATTGATAAACTCTTAATTGAGTTACCGAAAACATGTTTTACATTAAATCCTAGCCGATGATTACATAATCAATGTAACTTATACAAGAACCACAAAGAGGTTGCAATGTTCAGAAGAGTAAGAGGAATGGTACAAAAAGAGGAGGATCGGTGGCACATTAAAACCTATCAGACGATTACATAATCAATGTATCTTATACAACAACCACAAAGAGGTTGTAATCTTCGGTACAGTGAGAGCAATGATATAAAAACAAAAGGATCGGTGGCCCTGCTGCTCGTCGAATCGTGCCCGAATGCGTATGTGTGGGAACCTCGCGCTTTGACCTTGACTCTTCTCTTGGGCATTGTTGTTGTTGGAGTGGTGTAGTTGCTGTTGCGAGAGAACCCGCAATGAAACGCGATCCAATACTATAGGATTTCCGAGCTCGGAACGACCACAAGTACTTCCTCTTCGCTTTTGTAGAACGATTGCAAAAATAATACATAAAAAGAGGAAGGAGTAAAAGAAGAAGAAAAAAAGAGGAAAGAACGACAACTGGGGAACCGAGGAAAGCGGATCCGTTACACGGTGTTTCTTCCGTTCCTGTACGACAGACCATTTCGATGAAATGTAGCCGCCGCAGTTCGTTCCCAAAACAGGTTGCGAAACCATCGGAGACGATGGTGGGTTGCTGAAACGGCCGAAGAATAAGACCATCGGATATCCTCCAACCAGCCGGTAAGCAAATCTTGTGAAAATACAAGGCTTCAATTAGAAATATATAGTTCTACGACGATACTGTGGTTGCCTATTAAACGCATTTAAATTCATCGAAAAAATATCAACAACATTCATTGATTACTATATACAATTAGTAAACTATTACATTAAACTGAAAGTATTCTTATATATATAAAAAAAAGTATATGAATTAGATAGAAAATTCGATAGTCAATCATCAAAAAAAAACTATAGTTAATGATTTAGAACAATTAGCGCAACATTTAAATTTTCAACTTAAATTTGAGTTATAAATTCGACCAATACCATTTCTAAAATTAGTTAACAGTAAAATTGGAAAAACGCTATATAATTTACAAAATTTTTACACGGATGTGAATGTTTTCATATTTACATTTTCAGTTATATATTTAATTAGGTTTCTTTCTCTTTTGTATGAAACACAAATTATTTAATTAAAGTATTATTATTGATGACTTTACATTCGTAAATTGACGATTCTCACTATAATATTTATACAGATTTGTGGCAAAACCATTCAATAAACTAAAATGACTTTATTTTAACTTTTGTAACTTATAAATGAGCCCACTGATTGTGTTTTTTATTTTGGTATATCAAGACCTTCTAAATTATATAAAAAAAGATTCAACTTTTAATGTGTGAATTACAAATAGACGTTAATTAGACTGGCGATTTCTGCATTTACTTTTCTATTATTTTATTTTTATAAACTTTGTAGCTCAGAAATGCTCTTTATTAGAAGGAAATATGAAAAAAAGAACAAAAGTTGAAGCAAAAATGAAATTGTAAATCAACAATAAGGAAGTTTACTAAAGTTTTGTTACAACTGCTTCAATTTCGAACAATACATTCTATTTCTTGGTATTGAAATAGAAACAAAATGAAATGAATTTATTGAAGAGAACTATATTGCTTCAATAAAGATGAATCAATTAAACTCTGCTAATTCCGAAAGAAGCTTTTCAAAACTTAAATTAATAAAAATAAAGTTGACAATGACAAAAGAAAGAGTATTCAATCTAATATTACTTTCTATAGAAAATAAATCATGCGAAGAATTTCATTGAATTTATACATAAATTTATTGAAATTAAAGAAAAATAAAGTTCAACAATGGTCCTTTGACCCAACTTTGGAAAAATGTAGATGGTTAAGTAAATAAATTAAAATAATGTTCGATTAAAAAAAGTTTAAAGTTTTTTCTTTTATATTACTTTCAATATTTAACTAAAGTATTGCTATTTAGATATGAATAAATCTTGTATATCATCGTTTCTTCTATTAAAAGCTAAAGATTTCATTATTAAATTTTTTATTAAATTTAATTTGTAGATAACTTTCTTGAAACTAAAGAAAAATGAAGTTCAACAATAGTCCTTTTTCCCAACTTGAACCAATTAAATATGTTTATATAAATAAATTTAAGTAAAGTTCAATGAATAGATTTTCTTTTATATTACTTTTAACATTTAACTAAAGATTTCATTGTTCAATTTCTTATTTATTGCATATTTGTTCCAACATTTCATACTGAAGTGTTAATTGAGTATTTTTTTCTTCTTCTGATTTATTTATTATATGGAATAAACATCTTATTCTAACATATTATTATATAGAAGACAAACGTATTTCAATGCACTAAATACAGTTTAATAAAACACATTTGTCTTAATTTAACGTTGGGATTTTTTTAACTTGAAGTTAATCAATAAAATGTAATACTTGAGTTACGATAATTCAAACTTATAGTGTATAATAATATGTATTGATTGTAAAGTCAACGGCTCTTTGTGCACAGTGTTTCCGTTCCAGATAAACTTTACATGTGTATTTTTTATTTTACTTTAATTTATGCGAAAATACGTAAATTTACTTTTAAATAAATGTAAGAAAATATGAATAATTAAAACATAATTTGCATAGATTAAATACTCATTCTTATTTAAGTTTAACGCAGCCTTTCTCAACTCTATATGCATATTCTTGTAGTTCTAAAATTGCTAAGAGTGTTTCAGATTCTTCACTTTTATACAAGGTATAAGATATAATTTATCGATTTATTCAAAATGTAAAGGGACTCATATGCTCGTAGTTCTAAAATTGCTAAGAGTGTTCAAGTTCTTCACTTGTATACAAGGTGAAATATGTAATTTATCGATTTATTCACAATCTAAAGGGACTCATATGCTTGTAGTTCTAACATTGCTACGAGTGTTTCAGATTCTTCACTTTTATGCAAGGTAAAAGATGTAATTTATCGATTTATTCAAAATCTAAAGGGACTCATATGCTTGTAGTTCTAGAATTACTAAGACTGTTTCAAGTTCTTCACTTTTATACAAGGTGAAAGATCTAATTTATCGATTTATTCAAAATCATTGGTTTAACATATCTTGTATATAATTTAACTTACAACGAAAGTTAAAAAAAACGTTATAATAAATTTATCGTTTTTTCTTTAATTAACAAAAAGTTTTTGTGTTGAAACTTTTATACAACAATAATAATCATTTTTGCTGTAATTGTCACAAACAGATAGGAATGTTCATACAATAAAAATAGAAATTATTTTTTTTTTAAATCAAGTATTTTTGTTCAGAATAAGAACTAAATAAAGAGATATTTAATAAACAAAATTCGTATTCTGTTTTCCTTGTAAATTTCATATAATTTCATAGAATTTCTTAACTTTTTTGAAGCTCAATCTAACATATTTGTCTGCAGTTCATAGTTTTCGCTATAACGGCACTCTTCAATTAAGGCACGTTTTCGATTTACGGCCTAAAATGTTTCGCTATGACGGAAAAAAAAACTTTTTTCCATGTCGATATACATAAGTGTTGCTAATCTTGCGCAAGCGCAATAATTGATTCCTTATACGGCTTTTCGTTTTGCGGCCAAGTTTCGTTGAACGTATCTAGGCCGTAAAGCGAGGTATGGGTGTACTACATTAGTTGAGTTTCCCAAACTTTTCCTGCAACGGAACACTTCGTAAAAACTTAAATTATTACATAAAAACGTATTTAGTTTGTAGTGTAATAATAATTAATAAAATTTAAACAAAAAATAACAAAAAAATATTCATTATTCCATTCAAGGTTTTCGCAGAACACCTATTAACTTAGGACATACTTTGGGAAACTTTGGTATAACATAACAATTTTTTGATTCTCTGAAAGCTACCAACAATAATTTAACTCCGTTTTTCTTTTCTATACTAAACGATAATGAAGAAGCAGAGACACTAGAATATACATATTTAGTAGAAAAATTATATTTAAAAAAAAAACTAACTTATTAGTGTATGCTTCAATGAAGAAGTATGTTATCAATATAAACTAGATTTGAATGGCTTCTTATTTACGTACTTTCACTCCGTAATTTCCTGTAATGGAATCTGCATATTCAAGACTGTTTATTCCGATATTTATTAGAAACTTCAAAACCACACACACGTAATTCATAATTAATGTGAGATCCAATGATAGTAAATTATACCAAATTGTGGCTACAAACCGAAAGCGAGTAATTGAAAATTTCAATACCTTGAAGGCTTTTCATCAAAAATAAGATATTTTCGTATCAGAAACAAGTTAGAATAAACTGAAGCTTTGAAATTTATGCATTAATTTTTTCTTATTAGAAGTATTGTTATTTTGAAATTATATAAATGAATGCATATATTAACATATTTTTTTTTTGTAAAATCTCAAATATTTAATTAATTTTAGCTTGCAATTCTATAATGAAACAATGATTAAAATAGAATGAAATAAGTGAAAATATGAATATTTCTTAACATAAATTCAAAGAATCGTTTACTATTTTCATGCACCTGTTGCATGTCTTTTTGCTGTGTAAAATCAATGACTCTCAGTGTTAAACTGTAATTGCAGTAGGAAAATAAATGGTTTTAGAAGTACCGGTACCTTTTATTCCATTTACTCAATGAAAACCACAAAAAAAACACAGAAGAAGAAAGAACGTGGAAGAAGCGTGGAATGTCTGTGCAATGTCAGCAATTATTTAGAATCCCCGTTTCAATCTTTCGCAGCAAAGTGATGCAATCGATCTATTTTTATATAATTTGTTTGTATCTCATTATGTCAGTCTGAAATAGCCACTTATTGCAGTTTCTTGTAAACATATAAATATTCTGAGTGCAAATCTAGCAAGAAATAAGTCAGTTCTTCTCACGCTCCGTGTTCAAACGTAAGTACTTGTTACATAAATTGTAATACGCAACGGAAAGTGGAAAGCGTTAAGTGACAATTTTAATGTGAACCAATTTCGTTAATTCCATGATTTTCTTATGTTCTTTTTGACAAAATATTTCTATATGGTCAACATATTAAGAAATAGTAGTCATTTTTATTGCAAGAACAATTACAAAACAATATATAATCAATGGAAATAAAATTGTAATATAATGCTATTGCTGCAAAGGGTTACAGACCATACGTCTTTCTGATCTTAGATTTTATTATAAGTATGTTTGAAAGTAATTAATGTAAATGTATTTTTAAGATGTTTCTATATACTTGCAGGTGACAATGGAATTATGGTTTACCCTCTGCATCGTAGTAATTTCAAGCACTCAAACCCGACAGTGCTGCACATCGAAGAAGATCTCATCCGGCATCGAACAATTGGTATGTGTGAACGTGACAACACATTACATGGAATCATTGCGAATTAACCGCACCAACAGTCTGATATGCCAGGGATGCCATTTGAACACCCTTACAGCCGCCGCACTGAACTACTCCCCAAACCGTCTGAACTTCCTCAACCTCTCGTCCACTCAGATGCACCGCATCGAGGACAACGCCTTCGCTAAACTGGTGAAACTGAACACGCTTCTGTTGCACGAGAACCACTTGACGGAATTACACACGAAGACCTTCCACGGATTACAGATGCTGATACAACTAGACCTGAGCAACAACAAAATAGAGATCTTACCTGACGACGTCTTCGAACCGCTGGTCTTCTTGGATCTGCTCAATTTGAACGAGAACCTGATCAGAGATTTGCAACCGGGTTGCTTCAAAAACTTGACGTACTTGAAGTACCTTTACTTGAACAGCAACGATATCGAATCCCTTCATCCGTACATCTTCAAGTACTTGACGCGTCTGAAGATCATCTACTTGGAGAACAACAGGATCAAAGAGCTGAGTCCCCTGGCTTTCACGAATCTCAATAATCTCGTCTTCTTGTACATGAACAACAACAGTTTGGAGCGTTTGTCCGATTACAATTTCGTTAAATTAAGGAATCTCGTGGATCTTCAGCTGAGAAAGAACTATATTAGTAGCATTCCTGCGAGCTGCTTCAACGGTTTGAAGAACTTGAAGTACTTGTATTTGGGTGAGAACAATATTTCGAGGCTGGAAGTGCACAGCTTCACGGGGCTCGATTCGCTGAACGTTCTGGATTTGATAGGAAACGAGATCAAGGAATTCTCGTTGGATTATCTCAGTGGAACTCCGGAGTTGAACGTTGTTTGGTTGGAGGACAACGCGATCAGGGTGTTGGATTCCGGGGAATTCGTCTCTAAACTTCGGAATCTGAAGAGTCTCGATGTGCAGATGAATCGGTTGGATTGGTTCAACTATAAGCTTCTTCACAGGAAGCTACCTTCTTTGGAATACTTCATTCTTGGAAAGAATCTCTTCAAATGTGAGTTTCTTCTTCCCATGATGGATTATTTCGATGAAGCGAATGTCACCTTATGCGTGGACTACGGATGCAACGATACGGCAGTATTCCAACTTGCTGATTCCTTGTGCGTTTCGGCGTTTTACAACGAGACCGCCGATTCCGGCGCAGATACACACAATTTCCTATTAGTTAAGTTCTGTTTGTTTATATATTTTGTTGATTTTTATTTTGGCCTTTCTTTATTAAGATAAACGTACCTTATATGTGCACATGTATTATAGAAATGAAGAGCACGGATGTATATTTCTTTCTGAGAGAACTAGTGATCTCATTCACATAGTATCTGCTTTGTACAAATCTTATATATTAGTATGTTATAATTAAAAACTATATCAAAAATATCTTGTTTTAATTACGATAATTATGTAATTCAAAATATAAATCATAAGCATATTGCCACCTTTTGAATTGGTTCTCTTAGAACCTTATAATATCGATATTTGTATTCGAATTTTCATATTTCAAATGGAAAGAGAGTAGGTTTTATTAATAACAGAAAAAGTAATTAACTTTTTGATAATTTTCTAACAAGTTTAAGTGTTAACAAAATGTCTTTATAAACAATTATTATAATTGTGATGCTTCTGTTGTTTTTCCTTATTTTTCGCTGCTTACTTGACTATTACGTAACATAATTACATTGTCTATAGTTTGAATGAAAGCTAAAGGTCTTGCCTTTCTAACGAACCTACTGGCATCTTCGTGCATCTACCGGTTCAAATGCTACGAGCTAAAAACCACGAAAGAAACATATAACTCGAATACCAATTAACTTTTCGGTAATTTTCTTGCAGATTCATACATATTTCAGCGTTACGAAACGGCTTATATAAAATAAAAGTGACGTAACTAGGTTGTTTAAGTTTTTCATATTCGAAAGGTACGAAACATAATTCCTTTGTCAAGTAATCAAATTGAAGGCCATATTTATTATACAGGAATTGTTAAGTTATGTTCACTACACAATTCTACAAACCTAAACTGACGACAATCACCTGAAAGCTTCTAAAATTTAGATTTTGAAAGTGCCTGAAAATTACTGAATTTTTGATCAGCTTTTAAAATTTCGTTAATTTTAATCAAATTGCAGTTTCTAATGAAATAGTCTGTATTTATGTCACTGTCAAGAAAACTGAGCTTCACACGGAAATATCTTGAATTTTATATAATTTAAGCAAATAGAAAATGTCTAACGAAAATTGTGAATGCCAGAAAACTTTCGATTTCGTTCCATCGAGTATTACCGATGCACTGGGAACAGTGTACGAAACAAACACGATAAACGTAGATTTTGGTAAAGTGCAAGTCGGATCGAAGAAATGGTTAAAATTTCCAATAAACAGAAAACAGGTACGGTCGATCCAGAAAGAATGCTGCAAATAACGAAATAACGAACAATTTCAGAAGGAGAATAATTTGAGTATAACTCGAGACCCGGAAACGAATCCCATCTACCAAGTGTTCGGCTTCAACAAGTACAAGATCAAAGACCAGGACACGTACTTGAAAATCTTCTACTTGCCGGTCTTCGCTCAAACCATCAACATCGACTACTTCGATATAACTGATAGTTACAATAACGTGACGAGAGTTTGCGTCATGGGCGAGGGTGTCGGACCGGAAGTTCTAGCCTCAAGTGATTTCTTAAAGTTTCACGTCTTTGGTGATCGGAAGGTGTGCAAACATACGGTTGAATTGAAGAACGATTCGGATGTGGAGGCTCAGTTTTCCATGGAGGGATGTGATGTCTTCTTAGTGGATAAGACTTCTGGAACAATCGCAGGAAACGGTTATATTTACGTGAATATTACTTACGTTCCTAAAGCTTTAGGTGTAAATGCACTTAATCTGGAATGTTTAGTTTTGCATCAGGTTCGTTAAAATCACTACTAATATAACAAATTTCATGAGCTTTGTTGGTAGCAACCTCTCATAATTAAGTTGCTTGGAATTTGCTCGGGAAAAGATGTTACTCAGGAGCAGATGATTGACTATCCGGAAGTTGCAAGTCCCGGATCATTCAATAAGTATATGGGTGATGTTCAAACTTGTTTAGAGGCTTTTCCTTTGGTGTCGTTAAGTGAGAACTATTTGGACTTTGGAGCCGTTCAATGTGTTGATAATGAAGTCAAGAAAATATCGAAAACTATGGTAACTTCATTGACTAATCATGGCACTGATTTCATAACCATTAAATGGGAAACTACCAATAGTGAGTCAACATTTTTATATATAGTTTTTTCTTACAACTAATCCATAATATGGTTTATATCATCAATAAATTTCTGCAACAATAGAATATTGTTACAGATGATAGTTTCGATATTTTTCCAAAATCCTTGGAAATCCCAAGCGACGAATCCGCCCTTTTCGAAGCAATTTTCAAACCAGATAAATCGGACAACGTATACTCAAGGACACTAATAGGAAATGTTCATTGGAAAGATGGAGGAGACACTATTATTCATATTCCAATACCAATAACTCTTCGTTTAACAGGTGAATTAAAATGACTACTTATTTACCTAGTTACTATCATAAAACATTAATATTATAATTAGTTACAGTCTAGAATAACTAAACCAAAGTATTGATTATTATAAATTGTCTATAGCATAAATTAATATGACTGTTAAGTTGGTGAACATAATCAATTATAACTGTATTATAGGTCATTCTTTTGTTGAAAACACCTACTGGATTCCTCAGCTGGAAATCGAACCGGAAGTCAGTATTCTGCCACCCGCGTTGCCAGGATACCCATCATTTCAAACGTTCCTCCTGAAAACCAAAGGCCACCTTCCGGTTTTGTACAAATTTCTACCGCCCAAAAAATCGTAATATTCAATTGTGATGCTTCAGATTGTTATTTAATTGTTTTATATTTATTTAGGAATTTCATAGTGAAACCTGCGATGGGTTTGGTGCAAGGTTTTCAAGTCATGGTCGTGCAATTGTCCACAGAGGTGCAAAGCAGTAGCAAGAATGGAAAGATTTACGTGGAGCAGTGGTGTTTGCAGCTGAACGGTCAGAAAACGCACAGGATCCCGTTCTATCTGAAGGGATTCGCCGAACGTCCCAAAGTGATGATCGGCGATGAAAACGTTGTGAAGTTCACAGCCATTCAAAGCGGTTGCATGCAGAAGCAGTTGGTTCCTATAAGGAATAAGAGTCAACATTACTTAAAGTAAGTTTATCTTTTGTATCGACTGTTTTTATCCTTGATTTCATGAAATTAAGTGAAGATACTTTTAAAAAAGTTAGGCACAGTCGAAAACTATCTTAACTTCTGAACGGTTCGACATATTTTTAAAAGCAAATATTCATATGAATCGGGCTTTGACTTATTATCGTTTTATGCAAAGAATAACGATAATAATCTCCCAAAGTAAGCAATCTTATAAAAATTGGTTTTAAAGATATACAAATATTTTGAAACCAAGATTTGGATAAATTCTTTGTTCCCATAGATATGAGTTCTTGATAAACACGAAAAAGTTGGAAATACCGGATGCTACAGGTGAGTTGGCACCGAATGAACGCAAATGGATTGAATGGAGTTATAGGACAACTGGAAGCGAACTGACCATACACACTATACCATGCAAATGCTATGCAATGGAGAAGATGAAGGCCATCCAAGGGGAGCCAGTAGAAATAGAGGTGTCAGTGTACGCCGATTCTTCATTCTCCGAACTCTGCGTTAGCAAATTCAATTGAATAAACTTCTCACATTTATTGTATCTAAATCCCTCTTGTTTTATAGTCTATACCGAACAGTTTTGATCTGGGATTAATTGAATGCCATTCCGTGCACTCGACGAAATTCGTGCTGCGAAACTTCGGATCCTCCGTCATACATTTCAGTCTTTTTGCCAAAGACGAGAACGGAACGATTAATAAAGACATGTGCTTGATGCCTTCACGGGGAAGCTTGGAGCCGAACGGAGAGTTGAGCATTAACGTGCACTACGTAGTTGAGGATACCGGGTATCATTTGGTCAGGGTGTATTACTCGCTCAGGATGTGGGAAAATTGTTGTAGTACTCTCTTGGACTACAACAAATTGGTCTTTACTTTAACCTATGAAAGCAGTTATCCTGTGGTGCAAGTATGATTATTTTTGGAATTACGTCTTTAAAATGTTTTTATCTGAATTTACGACCACCTAGGTAGTAGATATCGCTAATCATGATTTCGGACCACTCTTCACCAAATCTGCTTTATGGGAAATGATGAATATAGACAGGTATTTAATTAGCAATATAAGGTAGATAACTTATCCAGAAAATAAGTTCCAATTACTAATTAATAGACATATCTTTATTAAGAATATAAAGCTTATCCAGAAAGTAAGTTCCAATTGCATATATTTGATTATTCCTTTAGAATAATCGAATTAAGATTACCAAAATACTTGATCTTTACAAGATTGGTAATTTTCTTTGATTTTATTAAAATTATTCACTTTAGTTTAACGATAAAAATGTTGATAATCTAATCTTCGTTTTTACTTAACAGTTTGAACAGGATTTTGCGAACGATTCAGAGGAACCAAAAGGCTGCCATTACATTGCAGGTACCGGATGTGGAGTTGGGCCGAGATACGTTCAAAGCAATCTTCCTGTTTCGTAACGAATCCGTTTTCCCTACGGAATTGCTGCTCAAAAGAAAGCAGCTTTGTCACTGCGAACTTAAGCAGATCGAAGATTCGATTTCTGTAAGAAAATTGCGCTTCAAGTGTCCGCATCGAGAAGTATTGAAACTTAACTTGGATGAGGGCGCAATTGAGGTGATAAATAATCTTCTTTTATGAAGAAACATTCACTTAAATCTTTCTAAGTTTAGGCCAAATCCATCCAGACTTTATACATGAGTGCCAGATATTATTTACAAGGAACCACTCATCTATCGTACGACCTCTTCCTCGCTCACAACAGGTGCATCCAGCTAGATTTCAAGGTCACCTCTGTCACGGATTACGCTTTGACCGCGTCCCGCTACGATCTAAGCTTTTGTGTGATGTTTGACAATGTGTGCTTGAGCGAATTCGATCCTTGCGTTCAGGTATCATCTTTTCACTCAAACTTATTACACTTTAACAAAATATAACAAATATTATAAAATCTAAGGAACATTAGAAAAGAAAAGATAACTGCTATTTTGTATTTAGAATGTTCATTTCAGGTTCAGGTTCATTTTGAGTTTAATTTTCAATATAGTATTGAAGATTTTACTCAATTTACTGAAAGACTAAAGAATTTTACTATATCAACATAGTAGAACATGTTTTCATCATAAATATTAGATGATTTATAAGTTTATGTACAATTTTCCTGACTAATTACTTCTAAATTAATTATATACTAATTTTAATTTCAGTACTTTGAAATATAAAAATGAATTCTAATTCTTTGTTGTTTCATGTTGCAGTGCTTCTGGTTATACAACAATGCAAATAAAGTAGTGGAATACAGCTTGGAAACCATCTCCCTCGACATGATCAACATAGATTATGGCTTCAACGTACTAAGCTGTCTGAATCCAACTGGTGAAATCATGAGTTACTCCTCCAAACCATTGATTTTCACCATAAAACCAATACAATTGAGGGTTGTCAATGTTAGACTCCTGACGTATCCACTTCAGATCATCACCAATGTTTATGGATTCTTTTTTTTTGTAGCTTTGTTTGCCTTTAAATCTTGGCGAAGAACGAATCTACCTGAGGTTCAGCTTTACAGGAAAACGTGACTTCTTTAACAAAGAGAAGAGCCGACTTGTCGCTCCGCTGACTGTTTATAACGAAGAAGTTCCCATCACGCTCTCCCAAGACAAATTGATCTTGGACCCGTTTCCAATGTGGAGTTACGTGACCAGGATGATTTTCATACGAAACATGACCAAAAATCGGATAATTGGTTTTTCGTGGAAAAGGTATTTATTTCTTGTTGTTACAGTGGGTTTTTTACTGATTGAAATTTTTCAATTTATCAAAAAACAATAATTTTACTGAAAAATTAAATTGAAACTAATTACTTTTATAGATAGTTATAAATAAGAAATGTTGACTTTAAAAGACATTGTTGTTGTTCTTATAATATTACAAATGTTGATCTATATTATGAAATATGTAAATTTTCAGTTGCAAATTGGATAGTATAGTGGATGTAAAGGTGAATTGCAGGAAAGGTTTTTTGAAGCCCCGAGAATCTAAGAGCGTTATTATCCAAGTGAAATCATTTGGAAGGCCCTGCAAAACGAGGCTACAGCTTCCGTGCAAACTGTTCGATCACAGCCTTTATTACAAGCATAAGAAAAGTACGCAAGATTACAATGTTCGACAGGAGGAGATCAATGTGGAGTTTACCATCACCGAGAATGGTACTTCTTTCCCTGTAAGTTAGAATCTTTTATTTATATCTTTGAGTATCAAAAGTTTCAACTTTAACACTGAAGTGTGGGAAATCCGTAATAGTTATAAATATGACATTGTGATAAAAATTCTAATAATTGTCTTTAATTTGCTTATTTATAGTTGTCGTTTATGTTAATAGTGAAATTTTCTGTAAAATTTGTTAGTTAAAATGCATACTTAATGCTGGGATATGCAAATTAATTAAGGAGACCAAGAAACTTGATAATTTATAGATTTCTAAGTAAATAGAAATTTTAGGGTGGTCAATAGTCCTTTGGGCAGCCGTTTCTTAAATTTGATTTATTAATGACAAAACATTATATTTATTACAAATTTTATTTAAGATTTTTTAATTATTTGATTTGTTTTGTAGATCAATGAAATTGAAATATTTCCATGTCCGAAGCAGTTCTATGTAGGCATAGCTATTGATGTGACCATCACGAGTGTTTACGATCGGGATTTGCACTACACTCCGATCCAACAAATGCAGCAATCTCATCACAACCATCTGGATTACCATCTGGAGTCGTTGGTGTTCAAATGCGTGTCGAATTTGGAACAGGACGTGGATAAACCAATAAAATCCCGAATAATATCGTTGCGAGATATGGAAACGCAAATGAGCAAAATGGTCGAAATAAGTCTGCAATCGACGGAAAGCGAAGTCACGCAAGAATCGGAGAGTGCGGAGATTGATTTAATGGAGAAAACCATGGAATGCATCATGGGGTAGTTATATTATATTCACTTGTGTCTTTTTTAACATTCATTAACTGCAATTGTTTATTTAGGGATGTCGTTTTCTCTGAGCTGTTTAAAGAGTTCTTGGGAATG
>JAFMTC010002505.1:31335-51679 GCA_018845635.1 Nicrophorus orbicollis | reverse complement strand
AATGTGGCGCATCGCTTTTTGACAGTATGTTTAAATTTGCCATTGACAGAAGCCGTAATTTACAGATAATCACGTAACAGTACTTATGTGTTATTTGAAAATCTGTTTAGTTATTTCTTCGGATTTGGTAACATTAAATGTACTCGTTTGTTCAACTTTCTTCGATAGTTTGTAGTTTTGGATATATCAAATATCATTTGTAAGTGCCATTAATGAAATATATTTAATTAACTTTTTCAGCATTCCAGTCCGATTGAAGGATCATGATACGCCACCACATGGGTCGTTGTTACTCCTGGTTGCATTCTTCCTCTCTCCAGAGTGGAATATTCAGAACATAAATCTTATCTATATTTCTTACAAGATGTAATAATAATACAAGAATTATCTTTAAGACATTTTTCGTATATATTTATTTTAATTTCATACAATTTTCAATATACTAAATATACATAAATAAAGAAAAATAAATATTCATACTGATCCGGTAATTTAAACTTATAAAAAAAAACAAATATTTCATTCCTAACTGAAGAGCTATTCATATTTTAGTTAATTATTAGAATTTAAGTCGTTTCATAAACTAAAATGTTTAACAAAGTTTGCACTTGCAACACAGAAATTGCGAATTTTGAAAATTCCCATATTTGTTGACTAGTTTAGTTAACTTCGAAATGAAAATTAACGCTATAAGAGATATATGCAGATCGAATCTGAACTTTCATCTAGTACTTCTGTAATTGCTACATATAAGCGACATGTGTCGTTAATGAAACAATAAATTAAAAGTAATTGTAATATATTTTTTTTACCTTTGCTTTTCATATATAGATATTGTGCAGGTATGACTTCCCGTATGAGCTACTTCTTATACATCGATAATAAGAGATTGTTACTTAAAAAAACAATTTATTTAATCATTATCTTCGTCCAAACTCTCAGCGTTCTCCTCATAGCGTCCACATTCCTCGCTTGTGATTAATTCCATGATTGCCCTGAAATGGTGAACATTTTAAAATTTAGTTAATTAAATAGATTTTTATATAGTAAATACCTCAACGTTTTTATCTCTGCGTCATCTGAAGACCAATTGACGTAACCGGGATGAGCAACTTTCCATTTCAGGAAGAGATTCATCCTGTCCCTCAAAGCAGCAATTATATTACCAGTTTCCTCGTTGCACCAAAACCGTAACCCTTCGTTAACGCTAATGGAATGCTTATCGTTCCTTTCCCTATTCTCTGCGAATCTATCACCGAAGAATAGAAGCGAAAGAGGATGGACCACGGTTCCATCGTGGATGAAATCGTTGGTTGACTTCATCTTCAGATAGTACACGATTAACGGAGATTCGAAGATTTCCACTTGATTTAAAACCGATTTCGGGTGCAGTTTCACCTTCTTCCTGTCCAGTGTCTGGAAGCGGTTGATAACGCCGTGCTTGCTGATTTTATGATTATTTACAATCACGTTGGGATACAAACCAGCGCAGATGACTGCCTTCACCAAACTGATGTTATTGCTGTTCTTATTGCACTCTGAACACTTCGGGTTTGAATTGGGCAGGAAATTCAAGTCGTACAAATATTCGGCGAACTGCTTCTTCATGTTCTCCAGAAGGTTCATCGTGCTGTGGCTAAGATAATGATTCCAGCAGAATTGCTTCTTGTTATTCGTTCTCTCGAATAGATTCATGGCTTCGTGGAATATCATGTGATCGCTCATATTGCCGTTTGCTAATTTCACCTTTACTTGATTCACATTCCTTTCGCAGCCGAGCGGCATCATGAATGCGTCTTTAAAATCCAAAGACGCTGCGACCGAGAGAATCGGATTCAGGCAACTGAAAATAGAACCCAGCAAGATCATCTTTCCAATTTGCGGACTGACTGGTAATCGAGCCAAATGGAAACCCAGCGGAGTCAAATTCTCGTTCTCATCTAATGCGTTCATCCTTTTCAGAAGATCGAGAGAAACTGAAACGGCTTCTGGATCTGGCGGGTCCATCAGAGATTGCAGAAATTCATCAGCTTTGCCCAGTTGCAGTAGTTTCAGCATCAGAATAACATCTTCGAGTCTCTTTCTTAAAATTTCCGGTTTCTGATATGATTCCAAGAAGCGTTGCCTGCCACGGGAGAATAGATGGTAGCAAATTCCGGGTTTAACACGACCCGCTCGTCCGCGTCTTTGGTTCGCATTGGCGATGGAAACCCATTCGGGCATCAACGTTTGTTGGTTTGTCTCGACTTTAAAATTGCTTATCTTGATTTTTCCACAGTCGATGACGAAGACGACGTCATCAATAGTAATACTGGTCTCTGCGATGTTCGTGGAGAGGATTATCTTCCTCACGCCCGTCGGAGGTGGTCGAAAGATGAACTTTTGCTCGACGGAGGGCATTTGCGAATGCAACGGAATAATTAAGTATTGGTTATTGGGGAACTTTCCGGACTTGGTCATCATAGTGTTCAGCTGGGAAATCTCGCTGTAACCAGTCAGGAATACGAGAATTGCTCCCGGATCTTTTTCCTTGCTGCAAATCATGATGATCAGCTGCAAGATCAAATCCAAATTCAGCTCTTCCGAGTTTTTCTTCATCAGCTCGTTGCAAACGCGCATCGGATATTCCTTATCACTCATCAGCTTCCTAACGAAAGGCTCGATAAGCGCTTCGAAATCTGGATGCTTGTTCCTTAAATATCTGCGATTGTCAGGTGGAAACTCGAAGTTAGTCATACGTATAACATCCTCCAGATAGTATTCAGTGACCTGGTAGGTGAACCCAGGTATTTCAGTTAGGGTCGCAACCTTGAAATAATTGCCGAAAGCTTTCGCGTTCAAAGTGGCACTCATCAGAATCACCTTGAGATCTTTACGCTTCTTAATGACTTCTTTCAGCAGAGTTATCAGAAAATCTGATTGCACGTCGCGTTCGTGGATTTCGTCGAGTATCAAATGGGAAACATGTGATAAACTCAAATTACTTTCCATCTTCTTCAAAATAACACCTGTTGTGCAAAAGGTTATAGATCCGCGACTTCTTGGCAATACGCTAAAAATTTTAAAGGAAATTAATATCTCGTTTACACAAACCAGTCAATACATACTTTTCCAAACGAATTTGATATCCAACACTCTGTCCCAATTCCTCAGCCCTTTCTTCAGCTACTCTCTCAGCAACAGATATTGCTGAAATCCTTCTTGGCTGCGAACAAATGATGCAACATTCAGATGCTGTCCCTGCTTCCATATGTGAATCTAGAATGAACTGTGACACCTGCGTGGTTTTACCACAACCAGTTTCACCACTGATGATAACAACTTGATTTTCAGCAATTGCTTTTAATATTTCCGACCGCATTTTGAAAGCAGGCAAATTCTGTCTTTGCTGCTGCATTTCCCTGTACTTAGGATCATTCTGCTTCATGGAATACTCGACTTGCAATAACCTGTCTGTATCCTTGTTCGACTCAAATGTTTTCACTTCGGAGAACTTGTCATTGATATTGCCATGAAGCACCTTCATGAAATTTGTTTCAAACTTGGCGTTCACATTATCTTTGTTGAATGGCGCATCTTTGGTTGCCTCTAGCAAGTTCTGAATCTCCTTCTGTTTCGAGTCTGGCAATAACACATTTCCAATCTGAAACATAATCACACGTTGAAAGAATTATAATTTAAAGTATCATTTTATAACAATCTTACTGGTTTTAAGGAATTCTTGATGCTCTTTTGCCTGGATAAGAATGCGTAGTACATGCCAATCTCTCTGCCTTTGAGTTGTTTTGGATGTTTGGACTTGTCCCATGTCTCTGAAGATGGTCCTTCACCTTCTGCAGAGACATGAGATGATGATCTCTTCCTCCTATTCTTGTTGCGATTGCCGAATTTCTTACCCTTTCTACTTCTCTCTGCAAAGAACCCTGCGTTTCCGGACATCGTTAACGTTCAAATTTGTTTGGTTATACACAATCTGGTATTGACAAAAATCTTATATTTCCTTCTAACCTACACCAACCCACCCTGCACAAACTTACACAGTTGGATTATAAAGTCATAGAGGAAGGAGAAAAATAATGGTATTCCAGGGAAATGAATTCAGTTTGTACTTTAAAAAATTATATTAGATAATTAACAGCTATAATATATTAATTATATTTGTACATAAATTCGTTGTGTGTGGAATTATTGAATGAAGGAACATATCTTTATTCCATTTACTGGAACCGGAATTTAAAAATGTTATATGCTTAATTGCATCTGCTGCTTTTTCGGCTACTAAAACAGTAGCTGCATTGGTATTAGCACTTGGGATCGTAGGCATTACAGAAGCATCCGCTACAAACAGTTTATTAATTCCATGAACTTTGAAGTCGAATCCAACAACTGTGGAAGGATTCGAAGAATCGCCCATCTTTGCTGTTCCAACTGGATGGTAGACTGTTAATGTTAAGTGTCTCACGTAACACTCCCAATAACTTCTACTGTCGAATTCGAACTGCTCACAACCAGGCAATTTTTTAGTGTAAAGCTCTGCACCCATCTTTCTCATTGATGGTGTTTCTATGAATTCCCTTAATATTTTGATACCTTTGATCAAAACATCCACATCATGTTTTTCGCTTAAATACTTTGGATCAATAATGGGCTTGCTTTTGGGATTCCCATCTCGGAGTTTAATAAAACCTCTGCTCTTTGGTTTTGTTACTAAAGGAAGTAAAGTGATCGTTTGGCTACCTATCAAATCTGCAATGTATTCGTCCCAAATTTTGTCTTTAATTCCAATTATGTGCCTCAGGAACGCTCCGTTATCAGAAATGAAACCCATCGGTAAAGTCATTATTTGCAGATTCGGTGGTAAGTTCTTTGCATCGCTGCAAGCGTCAAAGTCTTTGGACAAGAAACAGTCTGTATGCATTGCACCAATAGCATCGCATTGTACGGTGGTCCATGGTCCTTTACCCATCAAGTATTGAAATGGAGCTTTCATATCAAGCATATCCAAAGTCTCTGATTTGACTTTAAATAAATCTACACCGGTGCTGACGTGATCGTGGAGGTTCTCTCCCACAGCCAAATCAGCTTTCACCGTAATTCCCAATTTTCCCAAATCGCTCTTTGGACCGATGCCAGAGAGCATCAACAGTTTAGCCGTATCCACAGTTCCCGCGCTTAAAACCACAGCTTCCCTAGCTCGAATTTTCTTCGTCACGCCAAATTTGTTAGCTCGAACTGCGTGTGCCTCGAAGTTCGATTTGAACAAGATTTCCTCCACCTGCGTCATTGTCAGAAGCTCTAGATTGGTAGGTTTGTTGTCCAGAAGGTAATGCCCGGTGGAGTATCGGGCTCCGTTCAGCATGTTGACTTGAGGTTTCATGAAACCCGTACTCCTTTCAGCATTCAAATCTCTTACTGGAATACCCAAATATCGAGCCGCTTCCAGTATGCTGTCGCTGAGATCTGTAGAAAAAACTATATCTTGAACATTCAACGGTCCGTTCTTCGAATGGTATTTGGCTGAAACGGAAAAGAAACGTGCAGATTGAAGGAAATAACAGCGATGCGTTTGCTTTACGATCAAAATTGGTGGCTTTGAAGTTTTCGGCCTTTTTGAAATAACGCAATACATCACGTTCGTAATCGAAATCCGTTGCATTTGCGTACCATTCCGCAAAGTCGTCAGGATGTCCTCTCGCATAAATCATGTTATTGAAACGACCGGTACCTCCGACCAATTTTCCTCTGGGCCATTTGCATATCTGCAAATTTACAAAAAGATAACATTGATAACATTTGTTGGTTCGCATTATAAACGAACGTTATTCTTCATGCCCTGCATTGCGTTTTCCTGCGGAACAGTTTCATAAGCATAATCCAATGGCGATGTTTGAAGTAGCGGTAAGAATGATGGTACATCCAAAAGTCGTCCTCCCATTGGTCCTGCCTCAATTAGCAGCACCGTTTTATTTACATCCTCCGCCAATCTCATGGCTACTACACTGCCGGCTGATCCGGCGCCAACTTGTTTTTAAAATAAATTTGCATTAACACCACAAAAACATCTTACTTATAAATAAACTTACCCACAATATAATCATACTGTTCGGCGATGTTCGCAAAAGGGTCACGTAGAAACGGAGGACAATACTCTATCCAATTGTAGAAAGAAATCAAAAACCAAAATCCGAAAACCGCAACTGAAAAAATCCATTTGAACACCAAACTTCCTATCGGTAACATCGTCAATGAAATGCACCCTGCAATATGAAAATAACTATGAAACCCTCCATTCGCTTGCGCAACCTTTAATATTACAGATAACTATTGATGTTATTGAGGTTAGGTCCTGGACTAATGTGATTACCACCGTCCCTCGGGACCCACTTAAATAATATGCCTTTATGTTGTGCACTTGCAGAGGTCAACGGTTAACAAAAATGTATTGATTAGGAATTAATCTAATTTGCTATCGAGAAACCTAAACTATACGTAATTCAATTATAAGTCGTCGAACGAAATCATATCTATCTTCTTCTATCCTAAATAATCCTAAAGTTAATATCATTAATAACAAATTATCAACTTAATGATAACTATTATACAATTATCATGTGCCTCCTTAATATCAGTATGCAACCCAACGATCCAATATTTATTTTTGTTAAATCAGCGGTTTCTTTTGCGGCTTTTCTGCAAACGCAGGAAGGTGAAAAAAATATGGAATTTTACTTTGCGCGATTTCACGAAACAAGCAAAATTAATTTCGATTCGTTAGCAGTTTCGTGCGTTGAAATTCAGTTTGAACGATACGTTCTTCAAACTGAAATGGATCTAAAAGTATTGTTATTGTATTTCGGATGCGCTTTTGCGAGGCAAATATTGCAGAATGCTGATACAGACGTAGATTGGATGAGCGTCATTAAAGACGAACCTATTGGTAAGTTGTAAGGCGATATTAAGATAGTTAAAGTTGGAATTATATTGTTTTTAGTTAATGCTAATTATAAGTATGAGGATTTTGAGAATTTGGATAATTCGAAGCGATCGCACAAGGATGATGAGTATGCGAAATACAAGTGCATGCAGACTTTCGATTTGCAGGAGAGGTCGAGCGACGCTGTTTACGCGAATAATTTGCGTGAGGAGGTCTCCAAATTGCAGGATCTGGTGCAAGTGTTGCGTGATCAACAATACATTTTAAGAATCCTGAACGAGATGGACTCTAACAATCACCACGAATTTATACCGCATTCCATGCTGAAGCACTTGAAGAAGATGGATGAAGAAAGGGAGGACATCGATATAAGGGAAAACGTCGATGATAACAACGAAGTGGATATGCTGAGGAAAGAGATCGAAGCTCTAAAGTCTTCCTTCTCTAAACCGAAGGAATACAAGAAGCTGGACGATGAGATGCACCTGCAACGAGACGAAATCCAATTGCTGAAGAACATGTTGGATAAAGTTCTGAACAAAAACGTCGCCGGTAATTATGGGAAGCAGAAAGGCAATGTCACGCAAATGGTTTACGAGTTGTCGAAGATCGAAAATAAATTAGGACACATTTCTAATAAGAATTATACTGAAGATGTTTTAGGTTCGGCTGCGCCGAATTTAACAACGAAACGTAACTTAACATCGATTCACAATTTATCGAGATCCGCGAATCAAGATCTCGATTCCATAATGTCTTTACTCGGGGGAAAAGCTAAAAGCAACGCGGATAATGACGAAATTACGATTCTGCTGAAGAAATTGAGCAAGCAGAGCAAAACGAACTCGCTTGAGTTGGATGATGATGATTTGCAGGAGCAACTGTTGGATCTGCAAAAGAAGATGAAGAAGAAAAAGAAGAAGAAGGTCAGTATGGAGGATCAACTTAAGAAATTGGAGAAACAGATCAAATTGCAAAGCAAAACAATGGATGAGAATGACCTTGATGATGACGACGACGACGATGATGAAAGCGATTCTAAAGCTCAGATGAAGAAAATACAATTGGCTTTGAAGAAGTTGAAAAAGAAAGAAAAGGTGCAGAGCAAAATTGATGATGACGATGATGATGGTGTGGAGAGTCAATTGAAGCAATTGGCACTGGTGATTAGAGGAATGCAATCAAAGAACGATGATGATGAAGGTGATGGGTCCGAATTTAATTTGCATTTGAATAAATTGATTTCGAAGAATGAGAGACCCAAACTAAGTCAATCGCAAATCAGGGTTTTGAGAAAGAAGATCATGGCCATGAAACAAGGAAATCACAATAATAACAATGATGAAGATGATAAACCCGTCTTCAGCTACGAAGAATTCGGTAGTGAGGAGGAATACCCGAAGCATTACAATTCTCCCAATCATTACCAGTACGGTTACAACAAGAAAACTCAATACAATGCTCATCCAAATCCTAATTACGGATATAATCCTTACTACAATCCGAACATCAATTATAACCAATACAGCGTAAATCAGAATTACAATCCAAGACCGAATCATTACCAAAAACCATTCATACCAAATCCAGCTCCGTACAATCCGAGCAGCAATATTGCTAATAGTAACAATTACGATTCTAATACAAACTACAAACCGAGTTATTCAAGTAATGTTAAGCAGTACGCAAATCCGCAGTATACCCAGGATGCCAAAGTGCCAGCACATCCGGCGCCGCCAATCCAGTATACCCCAGCAAAAGCAGAAGAAGTCCATCCGCAACCTGCATATGCACCGGCAGTGAAAAGCTCTCCCCAATTTTTTCCCGCTCCTCCTCAGCCCAAAATCTCTTCACCGACTTACAATCCAACTCCTCCGCAGAATCTGCAAGAACCGTACGACCATTCACTACAAAATCCGAGTCCTGAACAAAAGGTTTCCGACCTGAAGAATCAAATTTACGAACTTCAAGGAGTCATCAATACGTTCAATAAACCAGAGTATCTTCAGCAACCTGAAGATAAAGAAACCGTGTACAATTTGGACAGACAAATTAAAGATTTAAAAGTCGTTATAAATAACATAACTCAAGACTATCCAACTTATCAGAACACCGAGGAAGTTAAGCCACCTGCAGTTCCAGCAGCCAGATATTCAAGAGTTATAGAGGAGCCGGAGTTTCGTAATTACGATTTGCGTAAGCATCGCAAGGTTTTAGATTTGTCCAAAAGAGACCTTTCGCCTAAAGCCAAAGATGATTCATCTCCGAAAATAGAGAATTGCGATGAAAATTATGCGTTTAAACCCAATCCGAATCCAAAGAAAACCAGGAGTAAACGTAATGGTGAGAGCAGCGAAGAGGTGGAATCCGCAATTGGTGCGCTTACTTCTCTGTTTGGGCAAGCGTTAGGATCGAGCGAAGAAGAGGAGGATAATGTAAGGGCTAGAGGTAGCAAAAGTCAACCTAAAGTTTTCGGCGAAGTGGAGAGGCGGATCGAGGAGCTCAAGAAACAGTTAGGTAACGAAATCGTTCGCAAAAACTTTTAATTAAAGTCTTATTGCTTAATTTACAGGCTCGGTTAATCCGCGAAGCAACTACTACCAGCCGTACTATCCTGGCTATGCGTATGAGGAGAACGAAGAGGAAAAAGAAAGTAAAGATTTGTTTAAGACTAAGAAAAAAAGTAAAAAGTTAGATTTGTTCGAGAAGATATTCGATAAGATATTAAATAAAGTAATTGATAAAGCCCAAGTGGCGCTCCCCAAGCTTCTGGAAACTTTAGTTGGTAAACTAGATATGAGTAGTTATTATGCAGACGATGGATATGGTAATGAAGGCTACCAGATGGACAAGAGCTACAAATCCAATTTCGGTTTATCCGGTTTCCTGCCGATGATTGTAATCAAAGTTATATCGAACATCAGTTACTTCGTTAGTTATCTGCAGAAATATAGGTTCCTTAGAGTCTTTTTAGTACCGGCTCTTGTACTGTTAATTGTTGCTGGCGCTATAATATTTTTAGTTTGGTGGATGCAACCATCCGATGATTACCAACACACCAATTATCATACGAATGCCAATTACGAAGGTGGCAGTACTTATGGAAATAACTATAACACCTATGGTAGTCATGGATACAGCAAACAATATTCACCTAATAGTTATAATAAACCGAGTTATAATAATTATAGATCATCTGAAAATCAAATAAATGACTAAATAAACGATGCGTTTTTGAAATTTCTTAAATATCACAAATATAGTGATTGAAATTTATATTAGTTCGAAATTTAATATTGGCAGTATTACTTTGTTTAGGTTGGTAATTAGTGACGCTCAGGTTCTGGTTCACTTTTGTTTCAATGCGTTGCAACACAATCGAAAACATGGATTACGTGCAGAAGACGAAACGTTTGAAGATGCTGAGACAATCATTGCTGCACGACGCAGGAAATGTGTCCAGGGTGCACACCAGTGCTTCGACGATGGGGAATAAGCATGGTAATGTTGGCGAAATAATTTCAAAAATCGCTGATCACATTCCCAAGCAGACGAGACCCGCAGACAATAGACCACCGGGTTTGTTTTTTTTCCCTTAATTATTATTCTTTCCTAATGAGTGTTGATCTTTATTGTAATAGAGTTCTTTGTACCGGTTTTTTGCGTCACCTGTTTCTTTATAGTAATTGGTATTGAATTGGAGAACTATCATAGAAGTAAGTAATTCATTTCGTTATACGCATATATACGTGATTCATTTTTTTTTCCACAACAGCAACAGCAAACATGATACAAACATTCAAAAGCGTCGATCGTGCTTTGTTCGAGCTCGAACTTGAACTCGACCAGTTGAGGAAACAATTGGAACGGTAAACAATATTTTGATCACCTTTTGTTTTTGTCTTTGCATCACTTGATTTCAGTTCAAACGACCCGGATAATATCGACAAGAAAATCACGGACGCCTTGGATCTTTACGACGCCGATAAAGTTGGCATGATCGGTACGCGACACGTCTTCGAGCCTCCATAAAATTATTAACTCGACAATTTGCAGATTTCGCTTTGAAAAGTGCAGGAGCTTCCATTGTCGATACGCCGGACACCCAACCTCATCCCACCAAATTAGTCTTCTACGCCTGGGGACTTTTCGAGTACAAATTATACTCGAAGCCGGAGGCTCTGCTCACACCCGGAACACAACCTGGCGACTGTTTTGCTTTCAGCGGGAACAGGGGTCGGGTCAAAATCCGCTTATCCAGACTTGTCGAAATCGGAGCTGTGACCATAGATCATGTCAGAGATAATTTGGTTAAGGAGAGAACTAGCGCCCCAAAGAAATTCAAAATTACTGTTGGTCTTATCGTAAATTGCAATTTCGTTATAACTAATATCATTTATTTTTGCCAGGGGTTCAGTGATTCCGATAAAGAATCTCAGCTTTTGGGCGAATTCGTTTACAACATCGAGGGAAGACCGGTGCAGACCTTTAAGATCTCCAGTTTTGGGAAGAAATTTCGATACGTCGAGATGAATGTTGTGAGCAATTACGGCCACCAAGAATACACTTGCGTTTATAGAATTAGAATTCATGGAATGGTTTAGATCAGAACCTCTTTTGTCCATGCCTAAGCCTTTCTGAACTTCTCATGACCCTTATATAGGTATATAATGATATTGCCATATGGTTAACTTACACTCGAATCGAGTTTATTTTCGAATTAACCCCCTTTAACAATTAGCTACCCTGTTTGGACGTAGCACCCCGTTGGGAAACTATGGTTCATAATGTTCATTAATTTACGTTTCTGTTCTTTCCTTAATACACTATTTTGATGTTCATAGTTTATGAAATAAACTTATTTTTCTCGTTCAAATAATTTAATATAAATTCATATTTTAATTAATTATTATATAAAATACTTATATGAAATATAATCTTCAGTTACTGAACAGTTTATTAACAATAACTTTAACAGGCTGCGGTGTCCGAGTGGTTAAGGAGATGGACTTGAAATCCATTGGGCTCTGCCCGCACAGGTTCGAATCCTGTCCGCAGCGTTTATTTTACAAAAACTAATCATTTTAATTACTGCCTAATTATAGATAATCGCAACAATAAATTATTGATTTACGTATAAGTTGAAACATTATAAAGACTTTAAATATAATGTAACAAGTGTAGAAACAGTCAAAAGCACTTTACAGTTATAGAATTTTATTTTATTTGCATTTCTTCATTCAATTTGCATTTACACATCAAAGTACAAGTAATTTATTTAATATTATGTTTTCATGTTTATAAAATAGAATTCTTAAAAGTTTACTTACATTTTGTAAATTATATAAATTTACATAAAAATATTACTTAATAATCAAAGCTTTGATTCCAATTTGATAATAAACAATAGTATTATATAAGCTGTGGTGTCCGAGTGGTTAAGGAGTTTGACTCGAAATCAAATGGGCTATGCCCGCACAGGTTCGAATCCTGTCCGCAGCGATGAATTCTTTTTTAAAGTGTTTTCTTTTGTTCAACTTCCTTGATTATTGGTTAAGCTTAAAACAATTATTAGTAATTGTTGTTTTATCTTTACATAAAATACTGGAATGGACGTGCTAATGTAGATTTTACTGAATGCAGTATGTTTTTCATTTCCAGATAAAGTCAGGAAAACATCGAAATGCATTATAAATCCGTACGAATTGAGATTTTTTTAATGGTTATAGATGTTAGAATACAATACCAATGTTTAATAGAAGATACTCATACTACATAATAATTGACATACATGAAACAGCAAAACAACAAATAGACTAAAGCGTTGTAAACCACTAGTTTTAGTATATAGATTCAAGTAAATTAATTAACGTGCATATACAAAATATTGGTAATTTACTTATTATACACTTATTTGTAACAATTTAAGTTCTGTTGACTACAAAATTACAGTTACCTCTAAATTTACGAAAACATTCAAAAGTTAGAACTTCTCTTTTCTCTCAATGTATAAACTCTGCAAATAATTTAGAATTAAATGTTTATAACAAATATTAATAATTTAAACAAAGGAAACGCTGCGGACAGGATTCGAACCTGTGCGGGCAGAGCCCAATGGATTTCAAGTCCATCTCCTTAACCACTCGGACACCGCAGCTTACATAAGTTAAGGGCGTATAACCAAAGACGAGTTACAGTGTCAAATAACTGATGATTAACTAGAAATAATTAACTAATATATAAAACTTACTTTATTTATACGAATACAATCGGTATATATTCACTTCGTCGAGGTAAGAATGGTTATAGAGGAGCACGTTTCGTATTTATTGACGAATTTGGTCCTTGCTACGATGGGAGAGGGCGCTAAAATGCACTTTACTTGTTTGGTTTGTAAATCATACTTGTATGTACTATATTCACATCGAGTTTTCCTCGGAAATAGAGGACCTCTCCTATGCACTTTATACCTTGATTAAACTTTGAATTATTGTTATCCAACATTTCATACATGATAATTACTTTAAATGTAGTTTCATGTATGTTAATAGTCTTTTTAATGGCTTGAAATCATTAACGAATTATGCTGAGCAATTATTACCGAAAGAGCTATATAATTAGTGATTTTCAAGTTATTTAAGTAATCAATTTGTTTGTATATTTCATCTATAAAAGTTTTATTTGAATTTTGATATAAAACTTAATTATATTATCCCCTATTTAAAAAATAATAATGTACTTACTGTTGCCGATTGTTGAAACCCATGATTTCAAGTAGCTTCTAGTTTAACTTCTTGAAGAGTTTGAAAAAACTAGAATCTTAATTACGTGATGATTATACAAAACAAGAAGATGAAAAAAAAAAGATAATTAATAATTTAAAATATGTATCTTAATACCATGATGATTATTCAAAATGTTTAGTCAATTTCAGTAAAATTAACGGTTTAGAAATATTGGATTTTTTAGTCAATGTATTGAAAAACGCAAATTATTGAAAATTTAATAACAAGAGGGAAGAAAGACTTATAGGTAATATAATTTAAAAATGATGTATTATTGGTTTCGAATTTAGAAAAGTTTTGATTATAAATGTAAAACGGTTGAGTAATGTATTTATAATTGATGGATTTCAGTGAGAAATGTTGTCGAATGTGTTGAGGTTCAAAAAAAGGTGGATTTTGGTAGTACGGATGTAGTTTGTAGATATGTGTTGGGTGTTGTAGATATTGTTGTGTTTAAAGTTATGAGGACTGTAATGGAGACGGTGTAGATTTTCGAAAGGTCCCGGCGTGTTTGTGCGGCGTCGCGACGCGCGTCAGGCGGAGGAGAGGCGCGCGTCGCAGCAGTTTCTATGTGTGCCACGGAGAGTCGGGCATCGAGGAGGGCTATTTACCCCTAAAAAACAGAGATCATCCCCGGAATATTTTTGGGAAAAAAAAGTGGAATACCGTTGTTGGAAGGACCAAGGGATGACCGATGGGGGATCGACCGACAGGACCGTGGCAGAGGGTCGCTTCTAGATCCGTTCCTGAGCGGCGGTCGAGCGACGACGACGAGAATTCCGAGCCGCGGATGTAAAATCAATCGGCGGGGGAGGCTTTTCCGCTAGGGTGTGTTGTTGTTGTTATTAAGTGCGCCTCCTGCAGGATACCGTTCTCTGGGCGTGTTGCAGGATTCCGGACTGGGAAGAGAAAAAGTGAGCACAAGATTTCGGACTTCTGTCGGTCGGTTGGTTCGCCGTTTCGGGGGTGGAAAACTCGCGCCCGCCTAGTGATGTACACGTACGGGGGGGAAATCCCGTGAGCGTTTTACAGGAGTGTTCGCCATTTTGACGTTGTTAGGCGGATTCGGACTTCTGCTTTTGCGAAATTCAGCTTCCGCGGAGCGCACCCATCTCTGGATTTACCACCCACCATCGACCAGGTAATTACCATAACCGAACCCATCAATCCACCACCCATCTTCAAGATGTACCCCAAAAGACGTATCTCGAAAGCTCGATTAATATTCATATTTAAACCAATTGATTTTCTCGTTTCGAACGATCCGCGTTCCATTGTTTCTTTCGAGGGAATCCGAAAAATTGCAAGCTTCGCAGCTTGGACCCTTCCCAAGGATATTTGGGTCATAATATTTACGTTCGCAAGTAATCGATGCCAGTTTCGCCAAACACACCGTGTGCTTGTCGTGTTAATTATCAAGTGACCACAGAGAGAAAAACGGACAGGAAAAACAAATCGATTTTCATCAAAAAGTTATCACGAAAATTAGATTATACGATTCAACATATGAGGTTACAGAGAACAGCTGTTCTTCCCAACGTCAAATAGACGCTTTTCATCCCAGTTTCTTATTTTCACCCCTTGCTTTCTGGAAATTGAAAGGAAATACGAGTGTGTTTGTTGGTGCGTTTTTCCCGGCAATTGCAAGCATTGCTCTCCGGGGGAAATTGCCGAGTGGACATGAGACAATGGGCGATAATAAAGTAATTTCATTTCTGATGAAAAAAAGAAAGAAAGAAAGAATATTGACCAGATGAACTGGAGAACAAGCTTAGCCCGTTTTCATTGATTGCGCCTAATTTGTGTACCGTTCTATTTGTCTTTTCATCAGGATTCCAATGAGGATGCCTCGTCCGTTCAACAATTAACATGACGGGCCTCGAACAGCGACTATTTTTCGGTAAGAGTCAATACAAATTTCATTTTTTTTTGTTTCCCTATGTGTTTGTATGCGTTTTATTTTTAGACTTTTTTTTCTGTGTGTTTTCTCTTTCTGTTTTAACACCGAGTCACGCCAATGCACGAGGTTTTCCCCAAACGCCATTTTGAATTTCATTTAGTCCAGATTAAAATTATATAATAAATTCGCTCTAGATTGACCTCGTTTGATAAAAAAAAACAAAATATGTAGTGGTGTAGCGTATACACTACACGACTAATTAAATTATATACCATTTTCTCAGGTTTCCAGTATGCTAATAGCAAACATATTATATACACTTATATATTATAATTATTTAAAACAATATAATTTTGCTCTCATTTCTTATTTCTTCTTATTTTCATAACATTAGCTGAAAAATTAGTTTACAAATTTGAATTATAACCTTTATTTTAGTACAAATATTGTTTTAATATGAAAATTTTAAATTTAATTTTGCAAAAAATTGAATTAGTTTAAAATTACTTTAATACAATTTATTTGATTCTTAAACATTTATTCTCATTTATTACCATTTTACAATAGTTTGAATAGTTATTTAAGTCTAAAAATTAATAGATTTATTAATAGTTATTGAAATTTACACATGTTTTTTAATAAGTAAAGAAATAATAGTGAAATAAAAAGTTTGGAAATGAAGTGTTTGTTAAATAAATTAAATGAAATTCAATATATTTCATTCAATTAGGATGTGCACGTGATTACCGAACATGTTGTGAAACAGTCGGAAAATTGCAATTGCAATTAGGACTCATTATTGAAGCGTACCAATTAATTTAAAATAATCCATTCGCTCGGTGTTTTGTTTCGAAAATGAGGAACCTATTATTTAGTCTGAAAGCGCTGCAGATAGTTTGATAATTAGCAAATTACTAAAAAGTCGATATATAGCTGTGCATTGAGGTATATGGGACAGACAGAGAAAGAAAGCGAAACAGTTGCGTTTCTGGAGAGAGAGATGAACAAAAGTAATAAACTATTCACTTTTAATTAAGGTGCTTTCATGAAAGTTTCATGAAATCAGTTTTCATTACGCATTCAATTTACTTTTCTCTCTCACATAATTCGTAACATGCAGTGTTCCTTGTTTCACGTAATTACAGGAAATATTATTTTTGTGTTAAGACTTATACAATTTTATATTGCATTATTAGTTTATATTTGAAACACATTTTTCCTTTCAGAAGAAAAAGTTACTTGCCAAATTAATTAATATTAAGTAAAAGTTTTGATAATAAACAAAACTTGACAAGTATGAGTCGCGTCAAGTCAAGTAAAAGTAGTCGAAAAATGTATGAATGCGTTTAATTGCAAACTCAACGCAATACTTGATAAGTCAAGTGTCTCATGTTAAAGTTGAAAATGTGTTTGAGTTTGTATGCGTTTTATTGAAATATTTAGATATTCCTTAAAGTCTACCCAATACTTGATAAGTTGGAGGATTTCACGTAGAAAATGTGTTTAAATGCGTCTTATCGAAATCTTTGCAAACTATACGTAATATTTGACAAGTATAAACTATGTCAGGTAAAAGTTGAAAATGAAAATCTACGCGCTATTTGACAAGTATCTTAAGTATAGGTTTCAAATGTGCGAAATTGATCTAATTTTCAAAAGTGTTTGGATGAAAAACATGTGCAGGAAAAACACCGGAAAAAAAAACGGATTTATGAAAAGTTACTTGCACGTTCTCGATTACGATTAATTTCGCAGTTCTCGTTATTACAGTTATGACTAATCGCATAATTTGCTAATGACTAACGTTTTCACGTCAACACCTTTTCATTCATTTGTAACGGGAAATTCGTTTAATATCCTGCCATTTCGCATTTCTGTAATTGCAATGTTATTCCATCAAAATTACTCCAAGGAATTTGCTCCTAATTCGATAAACAAATTGATAGAACTGTAAAAATAATAAGTTCTCGAAAAATGCTGATATATTTTGCAGATTCTATTATTTCTCGTGTTAAACGAAGTTTTAAATGTACACTATAAATTGTTGGATTTTCCTCAACAATGTTTTAGTACAAGTAACAAAGCTGTAGCAACAAATGTGTTAAACTGAATTAAACAGCATTCGATGGTAATGAAGCAATGGTAATTGAAATGCATTTAAATCGTTGCAAAGTTCGACATTTAAACAAAGCTGTGCGAACGGAACCATTTGTAGTGTAGATTTTCAGTATTCAGCACCATCGATTCCATCTACCTTCAACGCTCAATACAAACAGTTGCAATACTGAGAAACCGCAGAAGAACGTTATTTGCGTTTAAACACATTTCGGGAAAATATTGAGTTATTTAAGTTGGTCAAGTGGAAAGGTCAAGAACCCTCGAGTTGAGAAGGGTTAAAGGGAAGCCCAAACGCCGTGACCATTGAATATTCTATTAACCCAACGCTAATATCATAAATTTCCAACAATAGTTCTTAAACAAATTTCATAATTAAATATCGCATTAAGATCAGAATATATTATTTTAGTTTTGAACCTTAGGACAAAAGCAATTTGCAATGTTCAATGTGGGTGAAACTTTACAACTTCGTTATTATATCATCATTTCGGTACGTTTTTCATCGAATGCGTTTATAAGCGTGTTGCTTGTATAATACCTCTTTTGTGCAGCACATTTGCAGCATTCCTTCATTGTTGAATTGGAATACGTAAACAGGATGGGGACAGGTGGATGGGGAAAGTTTCTGCATGTAGTGAAGATGAACATTTTCCTCATTACTCCTTCGCCTTGTGCAGCGGAAGGCAAATATGAAATGTTTCACATGCCTTTTGCAGTTTTTAATTTTCCTGCACGAAAGAAATCCTCGCAATTTTTAATTTAACTTCTTTGCTGAATAACATGCAGACGAAATGAACGTAATAATGGAATTTTATTACTTCGAGGGGAAAACTACGCCATTATCATTTAGTCTTTGCTCATTGAAGTAGTAGTATAGTAGAGTGTATTTTGGTAGAATTTTTGGTAAATAAAGTATCAAAATTCCCGAAATACATGATGCAATGCATTAACGGAAGTTATTTCACCAGAAACATATTGTTGAACGTTACATATCATTCATCGGAATTTGACGTTTATGATTGTCAAACGTCAAATATTTGATGGACGACACTTGAAGTTTGATAAGTGTTACGTAAAATGTAAACAAGTTTTATTCATTTTCAGTGCATTACTAACAAAATGTTAATGGTTTTTTGTAACGAAGTTTATTGATATTAAAATAAATATTATTAAAAGTGTGGAATACTATTAAAGTGGATATAAAAGGTGACTAAGCGTGTATATTTAGAGCACGAATCTATAGCGAAATATCATGTCATAGCTGTAATAAATATGTGGATCGTAAAATGCGAGCAATGGATGGATACTAAAATCACAAAGCCAAATGTAACCAGTAATGTACTTTAAGCGCAAATATCTGATCTCACATTCCAAGAACGTTGGAAATAACATGCTAAAGTTGTAAGTAATCGAGGACTATTCAGTTTTACAGCATTCTTTTTCCTCAGTTTTATTATATCTTTATACCACATTTATGAAGTAATTTTTCAAATATATGTTATTTTTTGTTTTAATTTATGATAGTTTCAGGTGTTATTTAATAGACTTGTGTTTTGAGGAGTTATAGCTGAAGATTATAGAATAGTTTTCAATGTTTGACACTAATCTGGACAAGACTAACTGTCTTTACTTAACATGCATAACTTACGTTAGGAATCTACGTCTAACAGATTTCAAAGCAAATCCAAGATAACTTTACCAAACCTGAACACACTAGTGTATGTAGACTTAGCTAAACTAATGAATAAATAAAAGTAAAAGATATTTAGAAATGTCATAGTTATGTAATTTTTATAGTTTTGAGCGTTTGATTGTCATTGATTATAATTGTTCGAGTGGGTGTTTTCTTTATTAATTGGATTCCATTGCAATTTGTGTTGCAGGGTTGCAGTAGGGATGTTGTAGGCGGGGTGCGGGGGGATTCCCCCCTATAGACCTGGCGCCGCCATCACGGATCACCACGGCGACCGGCACAGGTGAGTCTGCTTGGAAATCCCATAGATAAGCAAATAGTCGAAAGGGGATTCCTATTGGATTCGTTTCGATGTTTATTTGTTTTTTTTTTGGTATTATTCTTCTTCTCTTCCTCCTCCGCCTTCTGTTGGCTTTTGCAATATGCGTCTAGGATTTCCAAAGGCGAATTGAATTATCCACGTTTGGCCCCGTCCGTCCGTCCGTCCGGGCGTTCGGTTTTTCTTGTTTTCAGGTGAATCCGAGATGGAAATAAATGAAAAGAAGATGGAGATGATGGAGGGAGGAAAAAAGTAATTAGAAAGTTTCTGGCCTTGGCCCTAATATTCGCTGGGGATTAAGTAAATTCGTCTGGAAAGGGAGGGAAACCGGTGAAGGGATGCGATGGGATGGATTTTGTAATTAATTGGACTTTTGATCTGGCCGTAGAAACTATGCGGCTAATTAATAGTTGGAGCAAGTTGCGGGGGTTGAGGTTCGGTAATGATGGAAAAATCTTTTGAGTGTGTCGAATGATGAGTGCGGGATAAAGCGAAACGCGCGGTCCGTTTTGATTGCACATACATGGGGGAACTATTGATTAGTCCGGTGGATAGAAATGCGCGCACAGGCGGCTGTGGAGGCGGCGGTGTCGGT
>JAFMTC010002505.1:9810-29882 GCA_018845635.1 Nicrophorus orbicollis | reverse complement strand
CCCCAACAGAGACCTACTCGCCCAAGCGATACCCGACGCCCACGCAGTACAGACAGTACTATAACAACTACAACCAACCCGCAACCACCTACAACCCACCGGCCCCCGACAAATACTTAGAGCAGCGATACACGAGCGACCGGTACGTTCCTCCGAACGCCCACACACCCGTGGACCGTTACGTACCGCAGCCGCAGGAACCCTACTACTATTACTCTCCAAACTACCAGAAATTCAATCCTTCTTCTGATCCTTACATGCGACGAGATCTCAATTTTCACTACCGCCTCCCAGTTCCCTATCCATCGCAGTATCCGCAACGCATCCGCTACTTGAACACGCCGAACCGCATCAAATGTTGCCAGTTCCAAGACCAAAACTTTCAAATTTCCAAGTCCAGTCCGGGCTCCAGTTCGAGCAGTTCCGTCACCAGCAACCAGGGCAAGGAATACCTGAGCCACGCTAAGCCCGATAACCTACCAGATATTCAGTGCCAAAATTACCCCACCTACCAACTTCAGCAGCAGCAGCACCAGGAGAAGGCAATTCAATGTAGCAAGGACTTGGTTCGAAAGCAGCAACATCAGCAGCAGCCTCCGCAGTCCTGCAGACATGGTATATGTCCCAGTCCCAGCGTCGAGTACATGGGCGCATCTGGTGGGCGGCTCGTCAGTGCCACCCCACCTCCTCCCAACAGGGGAACACCCGCTCCCGATGGCGCCTGCAGCGACACCTGTTGCAACCGGAAGCCCCCCACGCAACAGAACCTCACCGTATCAGTTTGGTAAGTATTTCCAAAATTTCACGCAACACAAATAAAGATCAATACAAAAATATTGTTCTATTCTTTACGTCTTCCAGAGAAATCAATAATCATTGTAACAATTTTTAATGTTCAATCAAGTCTGTTCATAATATAACGTATTTTCGAGAACAAAATTTTTGCTAAATAATCTAGCAATAAATTTTCCTAAAGTTTAAACTAGGTAATGTAGATTTATGGTTCAGAGTTAAATGCTCCACCTGAAGCGGTCGTAAAAGTTTTGAAAACGCTTGGTATAAATGATGGTAAACGTGCAGCATTAGTTACACCTCGGATTAAGACTTTGTTTACAACGGTTTGCTCCGGTTAACATTAAGAGTATAGCACGGTACATAACAAACAGTAATTACCAGCGTGTATTGTGTGTGTGTGTGCACAAACACAACGTGATTGGACGGACAGCAGGATTTCAGCCTGCCAGATTCATGACCGCAGCTCATTTTCGTGGCGGCGCGATGAATATTTGAGAAGATCGTCCTCCGTGATTGCATGCATACGCGTCTAATGGAAACGTTTCTTCGGCGCAGGATGGGGAATCAATAGCGGCGTGCTTCATTTGAAATGCAACTACACGCTCCTCCACGTCCCTCCAAGTATAAACAATTTTTCAATATATATGTATACACAAAAAAAAATATGAAGGATCGAACCGAGGAGGAGACTAGACTCGAGATAGTGAACGAGACGTGGTGAAAAAGAGAGGAGAAGCTTTTAATTGGAAGCTCAAAATGTTCTCTCCGCAGCATGTAGCGAATTTTAAAAGGGATGTAATGCTATTACGCGCATGAGGGAGCAATTTCCCGTTGCCTCGTTATCTCGTTTAAATCCCAACGATTTTCACTGCCACGTGGAATACAGTCCAACGAACGGGAAAACGGATTTCCAATGGGGGTGCAGGGGAGAGCAGGATTCACCTAACATCGAGCTATTCAAAAATGGACTCAAATACAAACTCGGCTTAGCAGTCTACGACCGACCTTCCCTATTTAACTTTCGCAACAAAATTAACCACCAATTATTGCTACCAACTACATTTCGATCAATTCCCAGAAAATACGAGTCATTTCCCAATTTTCCGTGGTTAATAAGCAATGAACCACCAAATAAATGTTTGCGAATACAAGCAAGTTTTCAAACTGGATCCATTTTGTATAGAGTTAACATTTGTTTCGAACCGAGTTGTCCCCACTAAACATATATAAAGTACAAAATAATTGCAAATGTTTGCAAACGTTTCGCTTCGCGTCCCAAAGTACTGAATTAATGTTCTTAAAGCTAACATTATCATTCTGTCTGCGCATTTACATGTCTCTCTTCTGCGAAACAAACAAATAAATAATCGTGCACATTTCGCTTTACATCACGAGAGCAATACAAACAGAAGAATTCATCAAACCTGAAAGTATTTTCGATATTTTAATATACGAGAAACGTACTTGCGCAACAACCGTCGTCGACTCTGTTTTTGTTTTTTTGAAAGAAATTCCACTGGAAGACATCTCTGTTTGATCTGAGATATTAAATAATTTCCATGCAAATATTACTTTGTGCCTGAATACGCCGGAACGTTTGGATGTTCGCAAAATTGTTCGTCCAGAAGAGAAATTACTTCGAACGAACGACATGCAACGAAATTGCAAGTTTATTTGAAACGAACTGCTTTCATTTGTGCCTTTTGGAAAAACTGGAAAAGTTCATGGTTTTTTCTTTTTCTTTCTTTCGAACAGATAATTGATTATCCGAAGGGTTCAGTCAGGGTTAGCAAGGTCTTCCTGCTTCGGTTATCTAGGTATTGTAACACGAAGTCGCATTGTCGAGCAGCAAGTCATTATAATTCTGGGCAATACAACAAAGAGATTACGACAATTGTGCATTGAAACAATAGACGTGTTATCAGCGTTTCGATTTCGTTTACAATAAAGAGCGACATTTTCTCATTTGGGAGTACCTCAAGGATACGTACTAGGTCTTATTATGTTGCTATAAAAAAGTAGTTAGTAAAAACATTTTAATTGAAATGTACGATTTATAGCATGTTATTAGTAGGGTGGTACATCGACATACGAGTTTAATTTGTTCCGTAATCTTGCTAGTATGTCAAATTGCTCGTATCTCAAAGCAATTAGTCTGAGGTGGAAGAAACTGTTGGTGTCGTGTGCAGCGATTCCTCGTATCTCAAATCTTGCTCTCATCTCAAAGCAAAATATCGCTCGCTCATATCTCAAAACACTCGTATATTAGAGCACTCGTATGTGGAGCTACCACTGTATAAATCAGATGAATTACGTACTGATTTCAATACAATTTCACGTGTGAATTTCCAGCAGAAATAATTGTGTGATATTAAAGATGCGATCGTGCACGAATCGGCGGCGGTGGATTCTCGAAAGTCGAGTCGTTGGATGCAAGGAGGAGGAGGAGGGTATCGAAGATCGTCGGTAAAAGTATTCAAAAACGGGGTTAAGAGCAGAGCAGATGCGATGCTTCTTCTTGCACCCTCAGCTGAATATCGTCGGGTCGGATCAATTTATCGTCGACTTTATGATTGCGCTATTAGAACTTGGGGCCTGGGACGTATTTACCGGAGACCAAAACGTCTTTTGGAAACTCGATATTTCCAATATTATCGCCTATTCTTCGTTTTGTATTACCACCACCATTATTATCATCATTTCTCCATTCTCTCCGATTGATGTCAAGTGGCTTCTCGCATCAAATCAGTGTTCAACTTTCATTGCATGTACGGACGAAATAATACACGCAGATAAATCGATTTAGATTTCGTGCATTTTGCGGAAATTGAGTTTTACTATGGTGATTTTCCATCGAGCATATTTGTACGTTACATATATAGATACGAGTAGGTCATGATTACCCGATTCAATCGTCGAAATTTCATGAAGCAATTTTCAAGATAATTTCATAAAAAAACAACTTTTTTTTCAAATATAATTTCATCAACGTATAACAATAATGAGGTACGTACTGTTAATAAAGTCCTAATTTGCAATACGAAAATTAATTACTAAGAATATAAACAACTAGTTTTATTACAAAACGATAAACATGAGTACTACTCTAGTAGAACGAATCTTAATGATTCACTATCATAACAAGTGATATTAACAGAATTTTCATGACTCAGAAATCTCGTAGGCGAAGGTCAGCTTCAACAATTTACTTTATTTACACGTAAATTGGATTTTTCCAATTGTTGTTTTAACAATTCAACATTTATATTATGTAAAAAGATCGTAATAATTGGACGTGCAAATGCATATTATCGTATGAATCCTTGTAATTAATTATGCACTAATTAACGTTACGTTAAAATACGCAGCATGTTATTTTTCTATCAGTAATTACTAATTAATATTATGTAGAAATGGAACATTTATCGTTATTTTGATTACATTATATAATAATTAAGTTTTATCTCGAAATATATCAATCATAATAAAACCAAAAATAGAGATTTTTTTTATTGATTATCTTATTATAAAATTTGATATTTGTGGACACGTTATATAAAACTGGTTTATCTTGCAGATAAAATCGAAATTCAACTAAAAATCAATAAAAATATACACTTTGATGTTTTTTTTAACATTTTATTTTAAATTATTTACAATCTATTAATGAATTAACTTGATTTAGTTGCAATTCGTTCTTGGTTCTAACTTAGGACAGTTTTGTAAAGATTTGTTATTATATAATGTTAAATAATGAACTATATACTTTTGATTATATATTTTTTTAAATGAAACTTTAAAGATAATTTATTGATACTAATATGAAACTTTTGAAACTGGTTATGAATTAAAATCTTTTCTGTAAAACCTGTTTTACTTTTTCAGTTATTGTTTGTAATGTGTTTTTTGTCTCTGTTCATGATCGTGATCTATATTTTGTCTGTTCTGAGAAAAATTCACAATTTTAAGTTGAGTTAACTTAACTTAAGTTAGTTAACATATTATTAACTGCCCTTTTTCGTACATCCAACGATCCGACTTTAGAAAATCCACCACCAATTCTGATCTTTAATATTACACAAGGAAATATAAAGACAATGGTTATTTACTTACTGTTCTGAATAGTGATCTGTATTTTGTATGTTCTGACTATACTTCAAGGAAGTAATGGTGATAATAAGTTTGATCTATCTGATCTGACTTGATATGTTATATTACATCATGTATAATGAGTATGATTCAAACCAAATATGGTAACATAATATAAGTTGGGAGTTAAACGTTAATTATTACTTAACTTTAAGTTAGTTTATTGGAGACTGGCGCCATTGTGCTTTGCACAAGTTAAGTGAGTAGTGTGGAGTGGGAAGAAGATAGTTTACATGTCAACTGCCTTAAAGTAAAGACACTAAATCAAAGTTGGTACTTTTAGACTTTTTAGTTGGTACTTGTTGTTAGATAATTTACATCTACTTTTATTGGTTTATTAATGTAATTTTGATAGCATTTCTAACCTAATATGTTATAATACAAGAAACTATTCTTAATAAATTTGATCCAATATGGTAACAACATATAAGTTGGTATTATGCTTCTTAAAGTTGGTATGTAGGCGTCATTGACACATGTCAATTAATTTGACTTAACTTAGGTTAGTTTTCATGTTAACTAACTTAATGTCAAATCATGGTTAGTACTTTTATGATAAGTATAAAATGGATATTGCATAATTGTTGTTAGTTAATTAATATCTGCTTTAGTTACTTTACCAATAGAATTATGATAGTATAATTATTCTTTAACTACAAGATAATCATTCCGGTTAGAGTAGAGTCTTTTTGACCTGATCTGTTCTGTTTCTTGAAACCATAAGTATGATTCAGACTAAATATAGTAACATTATATAAACTGATAGTTAAACGTTAACCACAACTACGTATATCAACGAATTTTAACTTGACTTAAGTCTTAACTTAACTAACTTAAAGTTGAGACACTAAATCATGCTTAGTACTTATTAACACACTTTCATGATAAGTATAAAGTGGATATTGCATAATTGTTGTTAGATAATGAATATCTATTTTTGTTGTTTTATCAATAGCATTATAAAAGTATTATAGTTTTATTTCTTTTTAAGTCTCAACTATAAGATGGACATTTCGGTGAAAGTAGAGTTTTTTTACCTGATCTGTTCTGTTTCTGGAAACCATAAGAATGATTCAGACTAAATATAGTAGTATTATATAAACTAATAGTTAAGCCTTAAACTTAATTACGTATGTCAATTTTCACTTGACTAATTTAAAGTTAAAACACTAAATCATGCTTAGTACTTATTGATATACTTTCATGATTAGTATAAAGTGGATATTGCATAATTTTGTAGTATTATTGATAGAATTATGATAGTATAATACTTAACTAGAAGATGGACATACCGGAAAGATCAGAGTTTCCTTGGTTGCATAAGACGCGTCCGGGCCGGACTTTCTCCTTTGGTATTCTTTTGTGTGTAGATTGTATACAATTTTTTTGGGGGAAAGTTAATTGTGTGGTTACGAGCGTTTCCGAGGCCGACACGTCTATTGCGCTGATTATCTGAGCGTACGGGTAAAGATAGCAGCGATTTCTTCCACCTCTGAATTCCCGCTGAGTCAACGTTGATCTACACTCAGGGCGGCGTGTATTTATGTAGCTTAAGTCAGTCGCGCGCGCGGTTTTACTATTTGAACGTGCCCAACCAGGAGAACAACCAGCAGATCCGATGCTGCGATGGAGGACGAAACGGAACTGCAGTCACTGTAAGGATTAAACTGGCGCCTTTCCCAAAAATAATAACAACAACAACAACAACGAAAAGTAGGAACCAACAACTAACAACTTTCCACACGCATTTACTTAAGACAAGATGTGTTTTCTCAGCAGCACACACCTGTAAGTCAGTGCGTGCGCACAATCTATAGAGAAGGACACACCTGTCGTAATCATTCCGTGCCTCAGATCATTTCATCCTTGCCTCCATTCGAGACTTGTTCTCACGGATCATCGGATTCCGAGTTATTACACCAGTTAGTCCCCCAGCATATCGGATGCAGGAGCACGTCGTGGATATAGGGTTTTGTTTGCGATTCATACATAAACAGCAAGAAGCAAAACGGGGGAAAAAAACAACCAAAAACAAAGTTGGGAATACGGAAATAAAGAGTGGCCTGCTGGCAATTTTAGCCCGGACCTGGTAAATATTTGATACCGGAATAAAACGAGGAAAAAATACACACAAACAAAAGCACAGGGGAAGGCCTCCCCCTATGTTTATTTATTTGGGCGTTCCCGAATCAAACAAAACAAAACAATTCTTTTGTTTCGGATTGATATTCCCTCTGCGTTCTTGTTTTTTCTGTATCTAGCCGGACCAACAAAGCGCGCCTTGATTAAGGCCCTCGATGCACGTGTTTGCTCTCTGGTGACGGATTAAATCCAGATTCTCGTCTCCAAAACAAACTTGCGGTTAATTTCTTTTTTCGGCTTCGGTACATTAAAATTCGATACCCTCGAGGAATTTGTTTAGGCGCAAATTTACATAATTTCCATCTTCGCATAAGAAAAATGATGATGATGATGGAAGTTGCGAAAAAGTTCTTCCAACTAAGGCTCCATCATTCATTGATAGATAATAAACTTCGAAGAGATTTTTCTTTCGACCTGTTTCGTTTTTTTTTTGAACTTTTAACCACTCGTTCCCGCCGGAAATGACAATGACCCACATCCGGGTGCCCATTTTTCATCCGGACGAAAACGATTAGCGCAGAGTGCAAGCGCTTGTTTTTCTCCGCTGCTTTTCTTTTCCTCGTTTTGTTGCTGTTTTCCTTCACTTGACTTCCTCCTCTTTCTGCTCCGGCCGCAGCCTCTCCTTGGCAAACATTCAAATTAATAATTTTAATTGGTCGCAATCGATCGCTAATTGCCCTCCAGTTAATTGCTGCAGAGCAAAGTTTTTCTCTATCTAATTAAGATCGGCAACGACTTTGATCTTTTTTTTTAAACTGTATCAAAAAATGCCTTCCGTTTTATTTCCTATCTTAATTGTAGTTTTAATACATTTATATTTGTCAAGAATTCCAAATATTTCATAAAATTTGCAGTCATTATCCTAATTTGGTTTTGATAACTTTTGGAATAGTAATTTTCTAGGTAACAGTTGTATACTTTTTACTCTACACATCTAAAGTTCTAAACCGAAACGATCTTTACACAACTCACTAAATTGTATTCTAAACTATGTATTCTTAATACAAAAGACTATTGACCACAGTCGTTTTGATTAACATTAATAACATTTATTGCAACAAGTACAAAAATAGGTTTTTCTCTCCTTAATATTAATAACAGCAATATTTATTCCAAACAAACAACTTGATACAATAATTAAACCATTCTACCCAATTATATTAATATGATTTCAATAAACATTTCAAATAAAAACGAATGTTACAAATATTCATTTTGAATTAATAAAGAATTTCGTATATTTTGTAATATTCATATGGAACACACCATTTGCTAAATTGCAATTGGAAAAAGTGGAAATGTTACGCAACGTTACGTCCCATAAATAATGCTTTGTCAATTCGTGCTTCATATTTATATTGTAAATTCACGTTTTTCTCTCTTTCTCAATGTTAACTACCGTTGACAGACTTTGTGTACAACTTTTTGTTGTTGTTGCAAACAAAGATTACTCAATTATTCAACTGCTTTCGTTATACGTATTCTGTTTATCTTTTATATCTGATGACAGGTTTCATTACGATTATTTTTGCTATCGAACAACACTAAATTATTACAATGTTTGCAACTCAACGTTTCCCACTTAATTTGTGCATGAGATTATTTCTTAAAAGCATTCTATTTGTAGTTGTTGTTTTAACTCTTACAACTGGTTTCTTTAATCTAATGATTTCAATTTCTTCGTTTATGAAATCATTCAGATTTCAAGTGATACTTGATATAAACGTCTGTTAATTCTTTCAACTATTATAAATCATTGCAACAATTAATTAATTTTGATTATTATTAATTAATAATAATACTTCACGTATATCTAAGATATTCTTTGTTATTTTTGAAAGTTATAGTTATTTCTATGCAAGATTGGAAGACTAGTGGTTGTTGTAAGAAGGTTTTCGATAAAATTTGTACAGGATATTGTTTCTACAAAACGTTTTCGGAATTACGATCGAAATGAAATTCATAACCGAACGTTTTCTCTCTTTGTATATTGCTTTTGTTGCTTAAATAAAGCAGGAGGGTTGTTTTGATGGGGGGCAAACCGTATTTTCGAGACCGGAAAAAGGTCCCAGAGAAAACAGTTGAAACTGAACGTTGGGAGGGGGTAGGAGGGAGGATGTTGCAGAGAAGAGAAAAAGGAAAATTCATATTGTGAATGTTTAATGGGACGTGCTGGCTGCGGACGACGAACTTTTCCATTATGGACGTCGTCCGAGTTTGCGAAATGAAATTAATTAATAATTGAGTTATTATTAATTTGATCGTTGATGAGTTTGGTGTTTAAATATGGATGATGTGGATGGAACAGGTGGCGGAGGAAGAGGTTGGAACGGAGAGGCGGTTGCTGCTGCGGCGGAGTTGGAGTTGGAGGAGGCAGCAGCAGCAGTGGTAGTTCCTCGACGTGATATCGATTATGGTAGACGTTGCTGCCGCCTCCGCGTTTCTGCTGCCCTCCTCCACCCTTCACCAACATCGGACCTCTCCCCGTTCGGCCCCGTTTCAAACGCACGCACTTCCATCGTGGCCCACATTCTCCCCATTATTTCAACACCGGTAGAGGAAAAAATCCACGTTTCTTCGAGCAAAGACAAAGTCCACAATTCAATGAGAAACTCCATTTTTCCGCGTCCGAAACAATATAACCCATAAACCATTATCTTCTTAAGCGTTGTTGTTATCGACCTGAGATGAGGAGGAAGAAACACACAGAAAAAGTCTATATATATTGGGAAGAGAGAAAGAGATTCCTGAACAGAAAGCTCTTACAACACGCGCTTTTGGGGTAGACCACTTAATATGACGGGCATTACGCTTTATCGCCGTCATAAACTTGCGCATACTGGATCCGCTGTTGGAGAGGAAAAAAAGACACACACACACACTAAAAATCGTCGAATAAATCCTAGGAGTCGTCTACTCGCTTTTAAGCATCGCCTCCCCTTTTATTCGGCTCCATTATCGTTCCCGTTCGAAAACCCATCAAATTCTGAGGGTTAATTTATTTTGAATCTAAAAGCATCTGGCAATATACAGTTAACCAATATTTGGTTTTGATAACTTTTGGAATGTAAATCTTCATTTATTAGGTAACAGGTGTATACTTTTTACTTTGCAAAGATATTTAATACACGCAAGGAGTTAATCAATCGATGGATCCAACATTTTCATATAGTACAACATAACAACTAAAATTATCAAGTGGTAATAGACGTTTCATAAGAGTTAAGCAAAGTTTTGATAGTCTAGGATTGGTGCCATTCTAGGACTCTTTGGATTTGGAGCCATTCTTAATTACCTGATGGACTCTTCACTATTCTTTAAGCTATTGAATGGATCTACAATATTACTTATATTTTTTGAACAAAGTATTAAGAAGAGCTATTACTTATTTGAATCCAAAATCATCTGACGGTTATAGGTATTTCAGTAGAGTTAAGCCTTCCTGATCATTCTTAGATTGGTGATTTTTGAAACTTTGTGGTATTTATATAAAAAAAGTTAAATAAACTTATTGCATTTCAGAGTTAAACAATGCGTCTTGCTGATAGCTTTTGGATTGATGATATTACTTTAACATATTGGAGTCATTCTCAATTAACTAATAGATTCTTTACTATTCTTTAAACTATTGAATCTAGAATACACCCATACCTCGATATACGGCTGCTCTTTATACGGCATTTCGCTATAACGGCCCTCTTCAATTAAGGAACGTCATCATTAATTCCTTATACGGCTTCTTGCTTTGCGGCCAAGTTTCGTGGAACTTATCTAGGCCGTAAAGCGAGGTGTATTACTTATGTTTTTTTGAAGAAAATACTAAAAAAAGCTATTATTTATTTAAATCCAAAATCATTTTCATAAAACAATATTTTGCGTAATTAATTTTACAATTTCTAAATATCAAAAGTTCTCATAATAATCAGCGTATTTTCATTTAATTATTACTGAAATGAGTGTACGTTTCCTTGAAATCATTAAATTCTTACGTGGCATGCGTTAATTCCAAAACTGCAACAATTTGTTTTCTTGCGTGTCTGCTATTCCTTATATAACTCATGCATGTTTTTGCTGCTGCTGTTGTTGTTGTTGCTTTTTGTGTGTCTGTACGTGATCATCATAACAAAACGAAGAAATTGCTTATGTATAATTAGAGAGGTAGAACGTGCACGTTCTGAACAGACCGTTTTTTTTACACATATACAAACTGGAAGGAAGCAAATCGATTCAACAAGAAGGGGTTCATCAGCAACTGACTCAGAGATTATTAATGCGAAGATCAAACTGTTATGGTAATGTCTCTGGTAGGAAACGGCTTTGAAATGTTCCGGACCGAAACTGGTTTAATTAAACATAAGGAAGGGGCGAAAGGTGTCTAATGTTAGAAGTTTCCACGCACCGAAAGCATTATTCAGCTATTTAATTGCAAATTGAGAAACTCTGTAATGTTATTACAAAAAAATCACAAGAAATCACGCTGCATTATAGAACAGATATTGTTGCGTCAATTTCCACGAAATACTTACCATTTAGTTTGTAAACTTGGCATACTTAACTTCCGGGCTACATGAGGCTACAAAGCGTAGCCATACTTAACCTGCGGCCCGCGGGCCACATTTGGCCCGCAACCCAAAACATTGTTAAAGGAACGAGTTTTTTTTTATAACTTCAGGTTTCTATGAAGAGCAACTCAAAAACCTATTACGTAGAAATGCAGAACCAGAAGAAGGATCATGTATAACATGCAAAAATATACATAAGCATGCGATCCGAAGGCAAAAAAATGCAATTATTGCTGTCCTAAACTATTGAGAATGAAGTGCTTCGTAAATTATGTCAGACTTACTTGTGCGCAAAACTAATTTCGTATCGGGAATCTCCAGATCAGCGAAATGTCCTCAAGTTTCGGTCTTCTGAGTCGAGTCAAGAGGTGAATAGCATCGAACTAAATTATCTGATATTATTGGATAAGTTGTAACCTGACCGTGCGAAGAGTGCGAAGAGCCACAACTGATTATTATTGAAGCAACTGTGGACAAACTAAACTAGTTCACTTCTCCATATTCTAAATCGAAACATAATTGCAATTTCCATCAGCAATTTCCATAAAAATATATGCTGCGTTCACGATTTACGTAACATAATTTTAATAAATTCCTGTAGAAACGTAATTCACAAACATATTTATTTATTAAAAACTGGAAAGAGAACAAAAATGCAATCAAATGCAATTAAAGCAATAAAAATACAAGTTTCTAGGACATTATTGAAAGTTAAATAAACATCGCATAATTGCATTCAAAATAATTTATTTAAACAATTATTTATCCTAATTATAAATTTAATTAGAAGTTAACAAATTCAGTAAACAATTATATGTATGCTCGATTTTCTCGCTCACAAATCTAAAATTTCCGCGTAAAAACGTCCGTTCTTCGAAGCGTTTGATACTTACAAATCCAGAGTCGCATTATAAATAATTCAATAGCGTTTTCTGTGCTGATTGACTAATTGAATTCGTTGTGGCTCGATGTGAAAAGGAACACGAGTTTCACGAACAAAATAAAAGTAATGATAAACAAGTCCACATCATTTCACATGGAACTCGTTCAATAAATAAACGAGTGCGTAACCTTCGCTAATTAATCGCATTAATATAATGATGCGTGCATTCAACGAAATTACATTCATTAGGAGAATATCTGTTCGTCAATTAGTTTATCTGCGATTCATTCTCGATCGTATATTTAAAAATTTGTATATAATTGGTACATATGTATTAATTGAAACATCTATATTCTATATTTCTTTCCTTCTACCAAAATTTGAATTGTGTAGTTTAACATGCAAGGAAACAGGGGCTGGTTGTCACAAAAGTTAAACTTTTTATATCTCCATGAACTGACTGACTACTTAAGGCGTATTTTGAACTATGTAGATTGCCCATACTTATATCAAAAAGTTAACTTTTTATTGGTTTCATTAATTTATGAATATCGTGACAACCAACCCCATTATTGGGTTGGTTGTCGTATAGAATAGCTATGGAAAGTATTAAACTGCATTCTTTTACTTAATATTCTACTTAATGTTCGTATATCTGGAATTCAATAGCTAATTGAATAATATTTCTCCACTAGTAATCTAGAACCGTGATATGTGACAACCAACCCCACTTGAAACACCTCCGGTTTTCGTGGTGTAGAATAACATTTTCAACAGTATAAAACAATAAGCAAATATTGTACTATTATTGCTACATAATCAACATTTAGATTAATGTAAAAGATACTCAATACATAATAGTTAATCAAATGTGGAAAAGATTGGAAGACATTCAGCAATATACAAGGGGCCATACACACGAATCTATAAAACATGTACTGACTGTCTACCAACTTACAATACCTCATACAAAAAGAGAAATTAACTTTGTGACAACCAGCCCCATTGCACCTTTAATAATAAAGCAAATAATTATTTACAATTTATGATAATTAATAAAGAAATTGCTTTTTATGAAATACCAGATTTGTATAAATCTATTTTTGCTAATTGACTTCAATTATGAGGTGATGATGAATGAAAACCTAAATTTCACTGTCACAAATTTGATGGAGCACGCGAAATCCTGAAAGGCATTCATCACTTTCCGACCGCTCTAATCGAGTGCGAGTTATTAGCGAGATCACCGACAAAAACACAAAAAATCATAAACGTGAACTAATTTAAAAAAGTTGCACTAAATCTATATATGAAATGAAATGAATTAGGTTTAGTTAAAGAAAAAAATATCCAAGGAAAATTGTATATTTTTCGAGTTTTGTTTTCTCTTTTCGTTCTGTAACAATTTTGATGAAGTGTAATGCTATAAATGGAACGCTCGGATTTTCCAAAGTGGGTAAAATATTTCCAAAAAGCCTTCATCCGGAACGCAACGCATTTGTTTACATTGTATTTCATATTCGCATATCATGTAATCATGTATTTGACCATTCGCCAATTGTGTTTACAACTGATATTTACGAATGGAATGTTTAGAAAAATTGCATTTGCATTTGTTAAACATTTAACGAATGTTCATAGGTGCATTGGCTGCATATTTGTAACTAATTCAGATATTCTGTAATTTACTCAATGGTGTGTTACTCTATAGCCGCAGTTGGCGCTCGTCCAGGGCTTTTGAATCAAGCAATAGCCCCTTGGGTCTATGAATCAAGTGGATCAGGGCGCTTCTGAATCAGTAGGGCCTCTACTTGATGTATTCACCGTTAAATGTTAACCAGAAAACGATTGTTGTTAACGAGTGTTGTAACCATTGATATAAGTTTTTGTGTTGGCTGTATTTTGATTGCTATTCAAGTTTCGTCCAGTGTTTCTGAATCAAACAAGAGCCCCTTGGGTCTATAAATCAAGTGGATCAGGACGCCTCTGAATCAGGAGGGCCTCTACTTGATGCCACTGTTTTCACCGTTAAATCTTAATCAGAAAACGAATGTTGTTAACTAGTGTTGTAACCATTGATATAAGTTTTTGTGTTGGCTGTATTTTGATTGCTATTCAAGTTTGGTCCAGGTATTCTGAATCAAGCAAGAGTCCCTTGGGTCTCTGAATCAAGATCTATGAATCAAGTGGATCAGGGACCTTCTGAATCAGGAGGGCCTTTACTTGATGTCAACAAGTGAGAGTTATGGTAAGAGTTGTGAGAGGGATTGATAAAGTATTTAACTATCCGAAGATTTTCTTTGTTTTTTGGGCCTTCGCCGCAACAAATGTAACTATTGCTATTGTTGCAAAGGTCTTTCTGCCAATTTCCTTTTCTTAAAGGACGAATTCGTTGTAATAACTTAAGTCTACAATAATGTAAATGTAAAAGATGCAATTTGAACGAGTTGCAGTTTCATCAAAGATGCAGAACTTTTGCGCAAAAGAAATTCGTGAAACGTCAGCCGATCGACCTCCCCCCCCCGGAGTTGATGTACGATCGTCGTTTCCTAGTTCATTCCCAACAATTATCTTGTATTACGAGAATCTCGGGAAGGGCCCTGGATTAATGATCCCCGAAATGTATATTTGCCGGTCCCGTTTTTGCGGCGCATTCTTTTGTCCGCTGATTGCTCAAAAGTGTTTTGCACAAGAGAGTTTGATTAATAGTTGAAAACTTCTCAGCAAACGCAACACGGAAAAGAGAAAAAAAAAAGCTCCAGTGGCGGCATTATGCAAGAGTCATGTCCAGACATTTACAAGTGGCGGACTCGGTTACACTTCTTCACAAGATTGATGGATTCATCTAAGAAAAATCTGGATTTCTCATCTCAAATGTTAATTTTAATGTTAAACACGAGAAATATCGATTACAATAAGAATCCCGCTCCAATAATCCATGGAAAAAAGATCTCTCTCATCGTTTTCATCTCGTTTCAATCTCGGATCGGCAAAGTTAACAGGATACATATGCCAATCAATATTGCTATTTCCGCACCGTATTCTCTTTTCTTCCTCTTTGAATTTATTACATTATTACATCATATGCGTTATTCGATATCTTGTTATTCCGCCCTTTCTGCGACTTTTCCCTTCATTTTTTTTTTCAATTACCCGAACAATGCTCTCCGACGTACAACATTTTCAATTATGAGAAGGATAAATGTTGCCCTCCGCCATTCTCCTCCTTCTCCGCCCTCGAATGTCATTTTGACGAGGATATAAAGACTCCTGTATTGTATTAAGGGCGTCTTTTGAATGGCTTTGAGGTTTCCGAGCTTATCTCCTCCCCACGCATTCCTTCTTTCATTTTATCTGTGCAGAAGCAAAACGCACCGGTTTGTCTGAAGAATAAAACATTAGTTTGTAATGAAACCCATCAGCATGTCAAACATGAATGAAGCGAAAAACAGCAATGTCCTTCCTTCTGATGTAAAGAAACAAAGTACATTTCATTTATAATGAATATTTTATTATATTCTACAATATAGTTTCACTCTTTATTAATTGAATTTATATCTAACTTATTTCATAATTTCAATAACCCCTTGCTTAGTGAAGTTTCCATCAGTCTTCATTCACTTTAGTCCGGTAAATTGAAATACAAATAACGAGAAACGACTAGAAAAGTTGAAGACAATACACATTTTTAACACAGTTTTATTAATGAATAATAGTTTATATAGGGCTGAATCTGCTTTTATTCTATTGAGTTTATATTAGTCTTTCAGTTGTTGTTATTGCAATAAATGTTATAGGAAATAAAAAGAATCTGAAAATATTACACAAATTCAAAGAATTTAAACTGCAGCATGAAATTTCCATGCGTCAATTGCATTTACAGCCAAAAAATTCATCAGAATGCACACAATTGAATAATATTAATTGTGTTTTATAAACGAATGGATATTGTTGAACTAACGGACGAAGCTGTATTGTTACAAATGTTCTGTTGGAGCTTTCATTTGCATTTGCCGCTTTCTGCGTTAATTTCAATGAATACATTTATTCATGTAATTAACATGTGAATCGAATTGGTTGTTTAGACGAAAATTTTACCATTAATTCAACATTTGCACGTTTAATTCAGCTCAATAAATAGATTATTGTGATGAAATTGATGAAACATGTCTTTTGCAATTATCCAATTTTTTTCTTAATTTACAATTTAAGTAATAACATTTACTCAAGATTTGTTTGATAATATGCTACAATATTGATATTTCATGAAAAGTCCAGTTTTTGATACCATTTTACGATATATATAAATTTAGTAATAATCATTAAAAAGATACCTTTATAAACTTAGTAAATTGATAAAAAAGAAGTCGAATATTTAGATTTATTAAATATTATGAATTTAAGGGCATAAAGACCTATTTGCAGCAATTGCAACAATGTTCTTTATACCACGCTATACGGCCCTCTTCAATTAAGACACGTTTTCGATTTACGGCCCAAAATGTTTCGCTATAACGGCAAAAACAAACTTTGTTTTCATGTCGATATATCTACATGTTGCCAATCTTGCGCAAGCGCAATAATTGATTCGTTATACGGCTTTTCGCTTTGCGGCCAAGATTCGTGAAATGTATCTAGGCGTAAAGCGAGGTATAGGTGTACTTGTATCTATTGATTAATAGTAATTGCATCATACAGACTTTGCACCACTCCAAATTTACTAAATTGATAAATAAAGCATATAATTGTATACAACAATGATAAGATAACGTTAATATCTGCACTTTGTATATGCATTTATTTATTAAATTAAGAATTAACATGTTTGTTCAATTTACATAATATCTAAACTTAACATAAATATTTATGGATTACTGTAGAATTTTAATTATTGGATTAACGAAACGACATTCCTTGAATGTTTACTGCGTTTTGTGTGCTGCAATTGATAACAAACTTGTCTTTAACATATATCAAATATACACAATAAAATACGACTTTTGGATCAATGAAAACAGCAAATATTATTCTTTTTTTTTTGATTTGCACTCACGAAATTAATTAATCAATCAAATTAACAGCACCTGTGTTATCGTTTGATTAACTTGTAATAAAGTTTCAGTTTCAATTCGGTGTTTTTGTTGTTGTTGTTGTTGTTGTAGCAGCTGCAACGAATTGGATTAAAGTGCAAACGACGAAATTGAAATTAAAATGTGATTACGAAAATGATTATTTATTCGCGCGAAATCAATTCGCGCCGAACAAATAGAATTAATTCGCGGATCGCAATTTCCGCGCGAAATTGAAAAAAAAAAGTACAACAAAATCCAGCACTGCAACAATAAACAATATGTATATAATGTTTGCGTTCACTTGCAACAATACGCAGTTGTAATCAATGCCGAATTTGAATGCGAATGCGAATGATATGCAAAGAGAATATTAACAGTTAGAAACAGAAATTTCGTTTTGAAGGAAATTTGTTGCGAAAATAGTTAATTAATTTGAACATCAGTTAAAATATTAAGGGTTTTAATAGAATCAATATTAAGTTTCCATAGAGTTATTAAAACTTAACGGATAGTTAAAGCTTTATGATCTTTTGTGTAATTATCTCCAGAACTTTGTACTTTGTTCTGATAAATATTAGAACAAAAATATATGAATTTTTGTAAAAATTTGCGAATAATAATGAAAATTAAACAATATGTTTAAAAACAATTCATAATTTTACTGGTTTTATCCAATTTGGATACGAATTATAATGATAAAGTTTGGTAGAATCAATAATAAGTTTTCATAGTTAGTAAAACTTAACGGACAGTTAAAGTCTTTGTTTAATTGTGTCAGGTATACCCAGAACTTTGTACTTGTTTCTAACAAATATTATATAAAAAAGTGGTGAACTAAATATTAATATTTCAAATTATCTAATTTGGAAGTGTAATTAGAAGGTTAATTATAACTTTTCATGAAGTTATTAAAACTTAACGGGTGGTTAAAGTTTTCATTTTATTGTTTTTGGAATAAACAGGGTTTCGTACTTGTAAAATATTAAAAAACAAGATGAACTAATTGCTAATGCAATATGCATAATTTTACTGGTATTATCAGATTTGGACAAGAATTATATAATAAGGTTAGACAAAATCAATAATAACTTTCCACGCAACTTCTGTAAAGTGTTAAAAGCTGACTTAGTGCATAGTTTTAGATATAAGACTCGATTTGCAATTATGTTAGGTAACAGAGCTATGAAATTGGATCTCCTCTCTCATTTTGTGGTGGAACTTTGCGAGTTGAGACATCTAGAGATTGGAAAATCTGGAATGAAAATCTTCTAATTATTACAGCTCTAATTACATTTCTCGTACAATTTATAATTATAATTTAGTAAATAATGTTTATGATCAAATTTTGAAATCGGACTACAGTGAATCCGGACTGATTGAAGCCACATAATTCGATTGCAAATAAATTAGATCGTCATGTCGAAGTGATTGAAGACGGACAATGAGTATTACATTTTGCAGATAAATTAGGAAATCGAGTTGAAATTTTTCATTTTACAGGCTGAAAAGGAATGTATAATAAATCTACAGTCTAGATATGAACAATGTTTTAATATAAATTGTTATTAAAACTGTAATTAACAGTTTAAAGAATACGTGTAAATTGATAAATTAAAAGCGGACTATAGTGAATCCGGACTGATTGAAATCATTATTACAAATCAATGACATTTTGATTTTGAAGTAGGGCGGATGTTTTGAACTTTGTAAGTTGGGAAGGAAGGAAGAAATCAAGGGATTAGATAAATTGAACCAAAAGTCTTCATCTTCTTCTTGCACTCCACACCACTCGCTTAGCTTATGCAAAGCACAATGGCGCCAGTCTCCAGAACTAAAAGTCAGATTGCCATGAAAATCTGACAGGTGTCGTTTGAAGCTTGGTACTTCCCAAAAATCATATGGATCACATTTGTGTGTCATCTATTAGTCACATTTTACAAAATAAGTAAATTTAAAGTGGACTATAGGAATCGGAAATGATTGAAGCCCAACTATACTGGTTATTTACAAATAAATTACTTGATTTTGAGGTTGATCTGATGCTTCAAACTATGCAAGTTCGGAAGGAAACAAGAAATCAATAAATTGGAAGCAATCACTTATACTTGTTACAAGATTAATTACGTAATTCGATGATAAAAACAACTTATCCGCTCAGATGGATGCGATCCTTTCGAAGGCTTAACTTTGCGAACTGAGGGGGACGGGGTGGGACACATGAAATTAGGATGTCCGAGCGATTTCCATCGATTAGTCATAAATGCTCGGTCGTCGTTGGCAGGGAGGGACGGCAGTGATATTAATTGCGACGTTCGAAGCGAAGAAATGATCAATTTCACGCGACGTTTAATCCCCGGAGTAGCTTCAGATGGTTCCGAATGGACCGATCATCTAATTGTTAATGCGGATGTATCTATCTGGACGCGGCCCCGGGTGAACGGGTCCAGAATGGCTCGGCACGTTTAATCC
>JAFMTC010002497.1:0-16677 GCA_018845635.1 Nicrophorus orbicollis | reverse complement strand
TTCGTATTTTTGTTTTGTTTCGAAATTTATAAATAAATTCTGTTGTTCGTGCTTCTTGCAAGAACGAAAACGCCGGTTCCGAGGAAACTCATGTTTATTAATTTGCAGCGGATTAACGCGTTTTTTCTTTTCGTAAAGGAAAAACAAATAAATAACAGAAACATGAAGCAATTCGTTTTAAATATTTTAACAATTACGTGAACATAAATTTAAATACATTATCGTTACGGAATCGTGTAAACAGATAACTTAAACCAAGCATTATATCCTAAGATCTCTTCTCGAAATTGTTCTTAAGTTAAGTATGTTATATAATAACCGTGTTAAAGGAGAGGCATTTACTGTATATCAATTAGAAATAGTATTAGAATTCAGTATTTGTATTTTCTTCTATTGATGTTTGTTGCATTTTATGTTTAGAGGATTTTGATAATTACACGTTGTAGGAAAGGAAACATCACACGACATTCAAATATAGAATCCCGTTACTCGGATACGGCTGACAGTTACGTTCGTTTTAAAGCCAATTTTATAATGGTAAATGATTAAGACTTTCATATAAATATCATCAAAAACATGTATATGCATAAACAGACACGGACATCCTGCGTTCATTACAATGTATGATGTTTAAATCTTTGCACCTAACTTTTTTTTTACAATTTATGAGAAACATGCATTTAATTATTCCTGCACATTATAACATGAAATTATTGTATATTTCCCGACAGTAGAAGGACTTTACATTTATGCAATTGCTCGAACAATAATAAACAATAAACGTACGCAATATCATGTGTTTCGCAAAGCAGAGTGTAATTATTGTATTATTTGTTTGCACGTTTTGTATATCTTCTATGTACATATTTAAAGTCTATTCTTGGCTAATTTATAAACTAATTAAATCGTAATGAAATGCATTAAAAGATTTTACAATTTGGTAATGTAAATTGCTAATATTCAGTAAAATTCTCATTTTTTTTCTCTCTATAAATAACAATAATCGATTGCTAAGAGTATAAATATAAGGATAAATTATATGTTTTAGATATAGCATCTGTCAAGTAGTCGATAACACTGGCATTTCTATTACGCAACAGCTGCTAGGTGATGATCTTAAGATCGTGTTCCTGGTATACGTTTTGTGCNNTTTTCTTTGACGCACATAATAATTTCATGAAATATGCACCATGCAGTTCGTACGTTACATACATTTATATATCGTACGTGTGAGTCAATATGGAACAATGCACTGTTTCATTGTTTCTTTCTTGTTATTATGGGATGTGGCGAAACGAGGAGGCTAAAATTTTACAATAGTACACACACACATTCATGCAATTTCTTCTGGAAAAGCACACTACAGAAAGATGCATGGAAAAAATAAAGAAGTTCAGATAGTTCCCAGGTTACTGAACCTTTTCTTTCCACTTGCTGCACGAAATTCTTTCACTATCTACCTGATTCGAACTTCAACGAAACTTGATCACTTTAATGGATTTTTGTCTAACATTTATCAAAATCATTATTTGAAGCAAATCAATTAGTTCAAAAGTTTAGATAAAACTCAAATTAGTATATAATGATTACCAACAGGTCTTTAATTATCATTCCCATTAACTTAACTTAAATATCTTTAGAATCAGCCGATTTCAATAAGATTTTTATATAACAATTTTTTGTTATAAAATCTGATATTAACTTGTCACATAGAAATCTGCACTGAAGTAGGTTGAACTCAATCATGGAACGGTACATGCTCAATTTACAGACGGACCTATTTCCAACACGAACACTCTGGCCTCAATGTAACGTTCGTTCAAATTGGTTCACACTTGTTACATATTTATACGTTTTTGCAAGTGCGCAAATGTTTTGAAAACGTATCGAGCGTTAATTAAGGTGCGAATATTTCACAATCAATGGCGTATAACTGAGGAATTTTATGCATCGGAGGATTTGCGCGAAAAAATAATAGTCGAAGAAGGAAAATACAAGAGCGCAGGAAGTTGGAATAGGAAATGAAAATTTCATCTTCGTGGCTCATTTATTGTGTTGAATTTAGATACAATTAAACTAAGGTGAGTTTTTCAAAAATATTTTCTTTGCAAGATTATTCATAATCTATCACACATTTTCAGTAATTCACTACATAGTGAATTTATATACATATATTCGGTTGAAGTGCAAGGATAACTGGTTTTGTGCTTCAAGAATAAATTGCTCAATTTCCAAGAACAAAATCAAAATAGAATATAGCTTTTTTTTACATTCATTAAAATATGAATGCAAATAGGGAATTCCAGCTGATTTCTGATTGATTGATTGATCTTACGTAAAGTTTACCTAACACAATTACTAGCACTTGCATAAGTTGCATCAAATTATTTAACTATATATTTTTGCTTTTACACAATATATTTTTTAGATTCATGCATTGAGTGGTTATATTGTAATCCATGTTTCATTTATTACAATAAAATCTATGCATCACACTTAATTTAAGTAACTTCAAGGTTATTAAACAACTGTAAATGTTAGCATAAAGCGTTGGCAAATCCAACAAGTTTCGATAATTGCAAGTATTCATTTAATCTGTTTTTTTTTCAATGATATTTTTGTAGATAAATTCATTGTGTTTCATTCAATTTACAGCATTGAAATGTATAAAATAATTAGATCGTGCAGCAGAGACGGAGGCGTTGGAAACTCGAAACAGTTTTGATTTTATTTCATATTATCATTTCGAATGCAGTCGTGATCAAGTTACATAATCCAATGGAAATGGTCTCGACGGAGCGATGAAATTCATCGGTTCGCAAAGGCGAAACGTGTCCGTTGTTTATTCATACTCTTTCTTTTTAGTGTAGGAAAAAATATGTATGCAGTGCTGGAAATTATCGAATTGCATTTCCCTATTACGAGTTTCCAAGGCCGAAAACAATCTGGTTTTGAAAATATCGCACATCGAAAAACACAAATCTGTTCAGATTAGCTTTTGGTTTTATTTCGATTTCGTTCAGTGTCTAGACATTTGTCTAGAGAACAGGTAAAATGGAAATAAGAAAGTGCAAGGAAACTGGTTTACAGTTGACAAGGAAAATAATTCGGCAGAATTTTAAATTGAATTTCTTTATACAAGTATCAAGTAGTTTATGATGCATGGATTTTGTTGATTAACACATTTTCAAAAGCGTTACCAAATTTGAAGTTATAATATTCCAATTTAGAGCCGTTTATATTTGTTGTAATGAGTGTAGTAGATACGTTTAAAGTTTTAAAAATTAAACAAAAAAAAAGTTAAACTCTGCCTTTAATGTATTTGATTGAAGATATTTTTTTCTTCGATTTCAGTTCGCTTTTGAAAGTGAAATTTCAATGTGGAGAGTGGATTATATTGTCCAATTGGAGACTTCCTCTCCCCCCACCAAATCGACATTTCGGAGTCGTTGAACCATTGCAGTTCTTATTTATCTTCCGTTGTTTTTTCGAAAAGGTTTCACCCTTTTTGCTTATTCCAAGTGAAGCGGAAACGTATCCACCTGTGTGTGTATGTGTGGTGTATCCAGATCAGGAGGAAGGAAACAAGAGAAAAAATAAGTAACTTGCGAGAAATAGAAATTAAATTGTTGACACTTTCCATTCTTCCGAGACTCGGAACAATATGTGAGAGAATACTGGATACTCATACACATCAGAGGAGTGAAAAGTTGAGAAAGCACTTCTGTTTTTTTTTCCTTCATTCTTTCCAGTTCCTTCACTTATTGTTCAACAATACGCACGTTACGTGATTTTTTATGAGAATATAGTTCATGAAAATTGCATTACGAAGTTTTATTGCAATTGATTTATTTTATTACAGCAATCTCTCAGCAATCACAACATTATAAACTAAGAAATCCGGACTAATAGGAACAGGACTGATCGATGATAACTTAAAGACTGCACACAAAACTTGATTGTGTAAAGAAATTCATATAATTTACTTGTTTGTTGTATAAGTGTTTACTTGTCGGTTTTGAAATTATGAAACTGTTCTGAATCCGGACTTTACGAGGTATTGTTTAATAGTAGACTTTGGTCGATAGCCCTTTGGTCGCTATTATTAAAAGTAATTAATAATGAAAGTAGGTAAAATCAATTAATAAAATGAAGCTAATGATCTAATAAATTTATAAAATTTACCTTGAAAATGATTATTTATGTAATTGATAGTCAAGAAAGAGAATCGAGTCTGAACACATCATTCCTTTCCAATAATTTATATAAAAAAAACATTATAATTAAAGGTTCTAAGCTTACCAGTAGAATTTAATAATAATTGTAAAGTGAAACATTTCAGATCTATTTCTTGAATCTACAGGTAAAAAGTAAGATTGTAGTTAATTTAATTAAGTTCAATTTTCAATATTGCTTAACTTGTTTAAGATTTCAAATACTGTTTTATAGAATATATATAAAGTGTGCTTTGAATACTGATATATCAGATAACTAATGCAGTCTATAGAACTGTTGACTTATTGATTTTCAATCGGCATGCTCCACTTTCTGCTCAATTACATCCAGCAAAGTTCTTCACCCCCGTAAAACGATATCATGTTTTTCGTATCTGCAAGTAAACATTTCAAAAGAAAAAAGAAATCTTAATTAACAAATTAACCTACATTTGATTAGAGATATCTCTAATTGCATGCCCTTTAGACTATTACTATTATTTCATTACATTACGGTATGACGCTTCATGTAATAATGCAAATCGATAAATATTAATTTAAACTCTTGTTAACTGAATGTAATTATCCGTAAACCGATATACTTGTATGTATTAATTACGTGTAATTTATGTAATTTAGGATAATTGCTGCATTTCGGTTGACAGCATAATGTAATTGATGCTACTTTTATCTGATTATTAAATATTTGTTCCATTTATTTGAAAAAAAAATTAGATGTTTTCAACTTGCATTTACGTTTATTTTAATAAATTGTAGTCCCAATCAAACAAAACGTATTTATCGAACAAATAATAGTAATTGAACAAATCTAAATAACAACTGTTGCAATTAGACCAAAATCTTTACTCCCTATATAGAAATTATTAACTGTAATTTTAGTTTAAAGAAAATGTACATATTTTTAACATAAATACATAGGATCTTCATTACTTTTACAAATGTCCAAATGGACAAGCTTGTGATTTAGACAGAACAAGCTGCTACCAGTTTTTATCTATTGAAACATCAATAATTTATTAAATATAACTGCTTTGAAAATAATTAAAACTTTAATTACTTCTCAATGTATGTACATAAATAAATCTTCTTGGAAAATGAGTTTTGATAGATTTACTGCAGACAGCTCGAATGTTTTAGTTAAAGAAGTTTACTAACAAATTGTTAGTTAATAAATTGTTAAATATGCAGTATGTGCAAAATAACATTGCAATATATGATTAGAAACCAAGTTTTAACATCATAAGTTTTCCTTTCTAAGGATTTTATAAAGCAGCGATGAGTCCGATGCGATGCGATGTCCTAATAAACTTAAAGACCAATAAAAGCATCATCGCCTTCTTGCAACAGGTTGGCATTGAGCTGCGAGTATTGTTGAAGGCAATTACGGTGAGTTTTAATTGCCTGGACGAGACAATACTGCAGTCTCGTCGAAGGCCTCTGCTTTTCACCTACTTATCCATATATATATAAATAATATATATATATAGTGTAAACTGCCATCACGTTCCACGGTGGTTGCCCAATCCATTCGAAACTAACGAACAGTTTTCTCGCGATGAAAGTGTTTTCTTTCTGCCGCGAATCTGGGTCATCTTTCATCTTCTAGGCACCTAATATCTTTAGGAAAAAATGTCCGAATCGAGACATCCTTGTTTGTCACAGTTGAAAAGGCAACGACAACTATCATTTCGTACACCTTCGCAAGAGCAAAAGTCTAAACATAACTAACTTTTGTAGTTTCTCTCCAGTTGAAAGATTCTAAACAAATGTGTTTGTTAACCCTTTGATTACAATCGATGGTTCTTGCATTCACTCAAGGGAATTCCCTGACAAAGCGAAATTAAAAAAATCGATTTATGTATAAGGAAAAACAGGCGAATTTTCTATTATTTTTAACATTCTATTGGGTGTAATTAAGTTAAGTAGTCGATAACTAAAATAGTCTATGTAGTAGGTATAAAACATGTTATAAAAAATAGAGTTATAGTAGACTTTCTTGTACCCTAAAGTCTGGAATATTATAACATACAAGATTTCTATTGGTTTTCATTAAAATTTATAAAAAAAGATAGCAATTTTTCACAAAACATATATGTACTGATAACTTAAGAACTTTAAGGTTAATGAAATTGGTTTAAATAATCTAAATGAACTATTACTATTCCGACCCAAACATATGAATTTATTTCTAAACATATATTTAAAACAATAACTAAGTTTAACTATATTTATAAAGTATTATGTAACATTTTGTACCAAATATGTCATGTGACTGACATACAATTGTCACTTTTGAAGTACGATGACAGTTACTTAAATGACACCTGAATTTGCAGTTTAAAATAAATACTACAATTATAGAATCTTTAGATCGTGTATTATGCTATAAATAAAAGAAGATGATGGAAAATGTGACATTGAATTTGGTTAATGTCAAAACAAAGTACATATAGTTTGAATTATGATCAAAATATGATTTGTCTATAAACAAAAAACCGGTTATTTTAAATTTGTCATCTATAATTTGAAAAGCAATCTTCAGTGAAAGTTCAAAACATGCATGAAATTGCACGTGGACTTAGACTTAGTTTTGTGATAGTTTTGAATTATTTCACAATAAACATTATACGGTATGGAACAAGTCATGTTGCTTCTTTCAAAATGAAGAATACAATTTGAATTCTTCACATGATATAATCCAAATACCAAAGCGTATTTAGATATTGTACACTGGAAGAATTGAAAAACGTACGAACAGCTGTTCCTCCGTACGTGTATGAAGACAATTGGAAGCACGGCTCTCGAGAATAATTTGTTTAATGCACGAACGCAAATAATGAACATCTCATAAAACCATTAATAGAAAAACAGTAACGGAGATGCGAAAACAATTTCCCATTAAGCTCTTGCATAAATATTTGTTTTCGAAGCCGTGCAAATAATGCATCATGTTAGATTGGATTCCATGAACGTTCGGAACGATGATAATAAACTGGTGATACGAGAATGAAACAAAAAAGAGTGTACAAGTACAACAAACATCGAGCACTCCCACACACCATGCCAATCGTTTCGCAACGGAGAGTGGGCTTGGTTTTAAAGTCCAGCGACGAATGGTAAAAGTAAGGATATTTCAGTATCGATTAGTGATTAGTAAATTATTGCCGTGGCATTGAACTCGACGCGTTTAATGATCTGCATTTCCTTGTTTGCGGAATAACATTTCGATTATTTTTGTTGTTCGTTCTGCAATGCAGAATGTGGAATCTCTCTCTGTGTTATGGAGGCAGGCAGCAAACAAGTGCGAATGTGTGCATTGATAGTTGATGTTGTTGTATAACTCTGGTCGAGGAGAGATGGTACCCACGGCTCGCGGTACCATTCAGTGTCTGGTACTGATTGGTACCACGTGTAACCCGGAATTTAACAGCTCCGCGGTGGGCAAGTCTCGCGGTTCTCAGTAACAGGAGATATTATACAGATGGGAGGTTGGATTGTTGTTGTATGTATGTTGTATGATTTCAGCCTTGAATGCATGCAGAAAAGAGCGCAAGTCGACTGGAACTGAACTCGCTGAGTTCGAGAGAGAGAATATGCAGCTCGGCAACCGATTGTCTCATTTGATAATAATTAACAAAGAATGAAACTTAAATAAATTAAGTGGAGAAAATTACGAAACAGAAGTGAAAAAAACAACAAGCTGAAGCGCAGGGAGCAGGAGGTAACGAACGTGGGAGTCGAGGAACTCTTGATTGGTCTCATTCCAAATTGCAGGAAGCCAGGGGGGTCGCACCACAATTAAAATCGAATGCGTATTGTTCATACAACTCCAATTATTTTGATTATACAATACAAATATAGGTATTGTTAAACTTGGAAAATCTGAATGCTCAAATATGATCATTTGAAAGTTAACCAATTCTTGACAAATATTTTATGCCAAATGTCAGATATTTTTGATAATTATCAAAATTGGAACAAATTAGACATGATGATAACATTATTATTAAATTTATTGCAACAACAACTGCAAGAAAATATACAAACTGTAATAAGGAAAACATAATTATTACCATAGTTATAAAGGGCTATAGACCATAGATCTAAGATTTTACTAAAACTTATTCAATTAATACAATTTGCAAAATGTAAGCTGCGTTCGAAGCAAACTCAAAAATGGAGGTACCAAATTTGTAAAACAAACATTAGTTAATTAAAATTCAGGGTCTTGGCCCGCGCTTTACCTTATTCAGAACCGTTTGCTCCTTTCAAAACACGAAAATTGCTCCGCATTAAATGCCGAAGGCGATGAAAGCAGAATGAATTATGCATTTTTATTTTCAATTTGCATTCTTGTGATTGTCATGTAGCGTGTGGAAACAAATGACTAATTAGCATTGTTCTATGCACCTTTGCTAATTCGTAACAAAACATTCCTGCCAATGCAAAATGCGATCATGCATGGAAATACACTTAAATCAATTTACTTTCGATAAGAGAATCTTCGACAATAAGCATTGCTCAACATTCTCATCGATAATGCAAGCGAAAAAATACTAATTATTGTGTATTATGTATACGGACGAGCAGCGAAGTTGGATCAGTTCACATGGGAAACCGCATCTGCCTTAATTGAATTAAAGATAATTGCTAATTAATTATAATCGTATGTAACGAAGAGATGGAGCGAGTAAGAGGAGAGACAAATATGCCGGCATTTGAGGCTAGCGAGTCTGAACTTGACATAAGCATTCGGTGAGGCAATGAATAGAGGAGTGCAATGTGCATTGTGATATGATGATCATGTTGATGCTGTGATCTACAAATTGCTCCCAATTACAGCCCGGTGCGTTGCATTCATGGGGTAATTTCGTCTTTCACATGGATGAATGGTGGTGTTTCGATTTTTCGCGTTGCACAACATATTTCAATCGAAGATAATTTATATCGAGCGTGCATTGAAAATCGCTGTTACAAGAAAGGCTTAAATTTGACGCTTTCTAAATTTCGATTCGCGGCGTCTAGACGCAAACAAAGACAATTGTTCACGATTGGAAAGATCTTTGATTAAGTACCAATCAGATATAACAAATGTTATTGTTTTACGTAAAATTAAACAAATTATGAAACAAATTACTAATTTTTTGATAGTCTACATCAGTTGATGAAACTTCAATTGCAAAATAACAAATTCACGATCTGAAAGCAACTATTTCTTTAACAGAATAAGACAAACACATACTGTGACAAACACAAAGATTTGATTTATTAATTCTGTCTCTATTTCCTGAAATAACAGTAACTTCAATATCTTCCTCAAACGAATAAAACATAAATAACTGCACAATATTTCGTTGCACTGGAACTTCTTTAATTGCTTGAGCTGTCGACGTCTGTCGTAGCGTGAACCTGACGGAAGTTCACTTTAGGAAGGATGCACTTGGACCGGATGCAATGTACAACTTCCGTTTTCCGCAACGCGGTCAAGTGTTATGCAACGAGCGCACACAATTACCACCAATCGAAAGCAACAATATCGAAACGCACAGAAAGAAAACATGTGCACTTGAACAAATCGAAAGTGTGTTAAAAGTGACGTTGTGCAAATAGGAAACCGGTATTATTTAAAATTTAAATGTACTGACAAATATCTAATTATCGTAAGTTTATTTCCTTTAACTATATTGAAATTAACTTAGATTTGACAAATATCTAAGATAATGTCAACTCATTTTGCTGTATAAAGTTGATAAGAGTATAAGAGTTTACATAAGAATTTCTTTCTATTCAGTTTATTTTTGTGTGGTTTTAAAGTCCTCGATTAATCCGGATATACATGATTCGAGATATTGAAGAAACCACACTATGTGCGGTATTGCTTTATATTGAAGTGAATTATATAAATGAAAAATTTGAAAGGTACATTTTATACCAAGCACATTAAGTTATGTTAAGATTAAGAAAAAATGGTTACAACAATCTCGTACTAAATATATGGTCGGTTGTTGGATTGCAATGAATTGACTGAAATTGTGTGCCTTATTACTATTAGTGCTGTCGTTTTGTAACGCCAGAACTGGAGCACTCTTGCCATTAGCGTCGACTGAATTTCGTAAGAACAATCCATCAAAATGCCATGACATACGCCGGTCGGAAATTATTGTTTAAGTGATCGCACATCTCGCTAAGAATGAATAGAGAATTACGAGAGATGGAACTAAATAACAATGGGTAAATTACGTTTCTCTACTTAAAGAAGGGAAAAATCCCAGCGTCAATTACTGTGCTTATTAAAATGGTATGTTACTAAGAATTGTGCTGTTTTTAATTGTTGCTTTAATCAATGTACGTAAAGGAATTTTCTTTAAACAATATAAACCTACTTCAAACATAAATTACTTCAATCAAAATTTGATGATATATTACAATTTTCTAACATAATTTACCAGAAAGAAAGTATGGGTATTATATTAACGAGTTGTTTAAAAATATTGAAATAATTTGACCGCATTTCGCATAACAATGACTCAAAACTAAGGAATTCCAAAACATTAGTATCTTATTTATGTACATGTCAGTGTTTGCATATGGTGATTGCAGTGTTGTTATCAATGATTTATCTGTTTCGGTCATAGTTTTGTCCATAAATTTCAGCCACTGAATTATAAATGTGAAATTATTATGTTTTAATTCAAAAATATGATTAAAAGTTTTGCAAAAGTTTTTAAAGGTTGAATGTGTGTAAAACTTTGTCTTCTATTAAAGTTTTCATACAAACTAAGTTTCATTTCGTATTAAGAATGTTATAAATTCGAATGGTTCACAAAACTGAACAAGTTTTTTCTGTTGACAATATAAAGTAAATTACATTTTGAAACTTCAAATAAATAGCACAATTATTTTTATTCCATTGGATTTAAATCGAAGATTTAACATTTGAATAAGTTTCTAAGATATTTGTGTGTAGTTAATCTAGTTGATTAGTACGTGCATGTTAATTTTCTTTAACTTTAAAGGTAAAAACTAAATTATTAAGCTGTGAAATATTGACATTTATATTGTAATAAAATATGGAAGAATGGAAGGTGTAACGAACTGTTTTCGTGCATTGCACATTATTGATTTAATTGGCGAACGAATGTAGAAAAAAAATACGTTGCGTAGAACCAGAACAAGTTTTGTTCGAATAAATTAACTGTAAAATTTGTTTGATTTTAGAAGTACCGTGCAGAGAAATAAATAATAAATGAATCAAATGAGAGACGGCACTAAAAACACGTCGATTTTCGCATGCACGGCACGCTTATCACCAGCTCAGAAGGTAGGTCAAATACGGAACTTGCAGACGCAAGAGGAGAAGTTCAAAATGATGAGGAGGAGAAGGTACAACAAAAGGAAAAACTAACAATCCCGAATCTAAGATTTTCGTACAGTATTTCCATAAACGTGAGATCGGGTCATGAAAATCAACCCCTTCGGTGAAGACGTTCGAAAAATTAACGCGAACATCAATTGTACTTACTTAAGTCGTTTAGATTGGAGATGATTGCCGTAGGTTACAACACTTATTGAAGAAGCAAGTAAAGTTCCCTCGTGTTCTTCTTCGGCGATCTTTAAGTGGTCCAAATGGTAAAGTGCGGTCGTCTCGCAGCGTGGAAAAGAGCAGCAAACTCGCTTCGAGCACGGCACGATCGCAACTAAAAAACACCTACTTTGAAAACAGGTTGTCACTTGGTGCTGCCACCTAAGCGGCGTATTCGAACTGCGAGCGAAAAGGCATTCGAAAAGATCGGTAAACACTGGTCAACAAATGTTTACAGTTGCGTTCGGCATCCGAATGCGCACCTACTGCATAATATTTAGTATTAATGTGAATGCGAATACGTGCCGATGTCGTTGTAAACAACAAAATAAATTTCGCAACAGCTTAAAAAGTTTAAAAAAGTTTAACAACTTTTGTTATTGAAACATTCCGATTTATCGTATACTATGATTCTGAACATGTTGCAAGTATTACCATGACAGCGTAATCTTGATTCAACTAAACCATAATGCAACGATTTAATGACACTTAAATTTTAATCATTTGTTCAATTGATAATTGCAGTTGCCTTGACATTTTCACAGGCGAATTCGTTTTACGAACGTGTTTACTCGTCTTACTTTTGCCAGTTAAACCCAATGATGCTGTTTATGAAAAAAAGATCAAGTGTGATTGAAAAAACAAAAAGAAAAATATAAATTATTACTTAATTAGTTTATAGAATACATTGTTTAACTAATTTAAACTTACATAATTGTATTGGCTTCCTTAGATTGGGAAATGAAAGTTAATAAACAATAATATTAAACATCATTAATAGTCACAAATTGACAGCCCACATTGGTGGTCTTTTTGCGCACTGCATACAATATTATAACACTAATTAGTTTGTACCTGGAAAATACAATCCCATTTGACGTGATTGGTTTTCGCTGAGAAAATAGACTGGAATGGATCACTTTCAATTTTTTTTTCGATTCCATTTTTGATGGAAATGAATGAACAATATTTGCGTAATGTTATTGCAGATATTTGGTCCTTGTACTCATTATGTCTTACACAAGTTCCGTTTTCTTTCCGGACGTTTGATATTTCCAGTAACCTTCGATCATGATTAAACAATAGTTTCAATAGACAATTGTAATAAAATATAGAAAAAAAAAACATTATTGCTTTAAATGTTTATATACACAGTTGTGATTTTGTTAATTTAAATAATTATGGAACGTTTTATAATATAAATTTGTATATCAGTACTTTCCAGCCGAATTTTTGTACATTTTCATTTGTATTCTTCATGTCAAAATTATGTTATTACATTTTTCTATTTCATGTTATATTTTTTCCTTTTGTGAATACTTCTGACCAATAATTTATTATCATTATAAATGAGTTATCTTTTCTATTATTTATTACTACATTCCACTCATTACTTTCTCACATGATAAATAACTTGATGAATTATATTAACATTCACTGCAATATTTACATTAATAAATTGTTGTTATTTTATTATGATTAATCTATAAATTCCACGATTTTCGCTTAACAATGCCGTGTCGAATTGTTTCTAATTGAAATATGATTTAGTACAGACTAATTAAAGTACAATTCAATTACTTGAAATTCATTTATGTTAGACGTGTTGAATGATTTCTAAATTAGATTTGAATGAGAATTGATTTAAAAACTGAAACTGTGGCAAATATTAAGCTAATTATGAATCGAATTAACGGCATTGAAAGTGAAATGTTAGATTTGCGAATGCACGTAAATGATGAAAGTACGTAAATGATGTTTCTCTTTTTATAAACAAATATTAGAAATTTAATGAGAAGCTGCAAAAATAGAAACAAACATTAGATATTATACACAATAGTTTAAATTAACCTTTATAGAATTGTAATTTGCCATTTCATTTTGTTATAATTCATATTTAAAGATGTTTTATCCTTCTTTCAATGATTATTATATTGCTACAAGTATAATTATATTGTCGATTACAATGGTACTTTTTCAATATAGGCAACATTATTTGCACCTAGAATTTTGCGAATTGAAATGTTAATTACTAATTTAAAATAGCATTCTCAATCGTTCTATTTGATGTTTCAAAAACTAATAGAAATTATAACATTGATCCCTGAAATGTTATAGAAAATAACTTTTTTTAAATAAATTATTAATTGATTATATTTCAAGAATTCTAATCAATAAAATATAAAAGGATATAGTTTAATTTTATGAAAGATGATTTTGATTAGTATTATTTATTGATTTCATAACAGCCTTTCGAAATTACAATATTGCTTTCAATGTAATATATTTTTATATATATATAGACTAGATATGCTACCACAGACGAAAAAGCCCTTAACAAGTCGTCATTTATTATTTTTTTTTAGTTTAGAATAGTATAACGCTATTGAATTAACAATTATACTTTTTCATTCCGAGTTGACTATAGTTCAATGATCATATATTTAAATTGATTTTTGTAAACAAGCTAATCTGATTATTCGACCCACCTAAACTAAAATAAACATGTCTATTAGAATGATGTTACTGTTTGATCTTCACGCATTTTAGCTCCAATTATTTTGTACTAGAGGAAGAACTTTAAAATTAGTTTTCTTTATAAATATAAAACAATAAATGAACTAAGCTATAAAAAAAGAAGGACAACAAAGTGATGTAGTTAAAATTGTAAAAATAACAGATGATTCTTAATAATACTGCTTATTACTTAGTACTTTGACTAGATGAAACGGTTGCATCTTGGGGAGGCGCAAAACTCACGACCTCGCATATCGGCGTTCCTAGGACTTCCTCACAGACTTGACTAATTTCTTTGTCGAGCATCAAAGAATGGATTTGATCCTCGTTCAACATATCGACGCTACAATAAGATGTATTGAGAAAGTGTTTGCAAGATGTAATTTCATTTCTTACCTGGATAAACTCTCGGTATCAGATGTGTCATCTTCAATATTAAGATATGTAAGAGTTTTTTCTAAAGGACTAGGTAACTTTTTAGTGGATTTACCTTCTGTTATACCTGGTTTGGGTTCGCTGTTTCTTCGCTCCGTGAGTGAGCTAATGTTCAGCATCATCATTCCGTGAGACCAGATTTCCTTGACCTTCTCACTGGTTGGTCCTAAAATATTGTCTAAACTCTGTCTCCGACCTTCAATAAAAAGAAAACGAGTTTTTAATAAGCTTGTATCTCAAGGAAGGAAGCTTTGAAATTACTGGAACTAGGTTCTTCGGCCTTAACCGATGATCGCGATATCCAATTGGAAATACTCGAATCCAGCTTCATTTTGGTCTTAGTTCCAAACTCGCTATTAACCGCAGGATTGGGTAGTGTTGTTTGCTTGATTAACTTTGGTTTATCGCCGTCGTTGAGATCCAACTTCCTGAAATCCTCCTCCGGACTGGATACATCCAAATTGATTTCGGTCCACTCGCTGGACTGGCTTTGCGCGACGCTCGGATGTATGATTTTTTCTGATTGCTCACTTTGGGATATTGTACTTGTTGGTGATATGCTCTTGTAACCTTCCACATCTTCCAGATTGTTTGGCAGTATTGGAAGATTGGATAACTTGGGAGGTAGACTTTTGAACTCCTCGGAGAAGTCGTCGACGTACGATGACTCATTGCTATCAATACTGATTTGCTTTGTAGGCCCACTCATTGCGACCAGTTTGGTTGTATTGTTTCTTGTGCGATGGATTTCATCGGAGATTTGCTCCAAGTTTCTCAGTGCCTCGGCATACGTCCACTTCGCGTTTGATACTTGAGACTCGAGTGTCTGCACTCTCGTCTTCTGTTGCTCCAGTAAATAGTTAAAATGTGCCTTCATTTCATAATAAGGCCTAAAAAAATACGGCTATAGATGGAAAAAACACTAGAAACTTGTTCAGACGAAGTACGTGAATAATTAAATGATAAACTAGTTTACTTACAACAACATCAATTCATGCCGGTAAGCAAGGCTACTTATTGTCATAAGGTTTCGGCGGATATTCATACTAAATAAAATAAAAAAATAGGAAAAGAAAAATAATAAATAAATCAAAATACAAGCACTACCAAATTTACATTCAACAAGAAGACATTTCATAATTCAAGTAAATAAATTAAACTTCATTACGAAACTGTGATTCTTTCAGTAACTTGTATCAAATTTAAATACGTAAAATTCCTGAAACTTGAGAATTATGCTTGACAACTTGGATACCCTTGGATACACTATTAAAATGGTATTTTGTTCAGTTGTTGAGTACTGAAACTTTAAAAAGGCCATGAGTATTGAATATTTCATTCACTTAAAATTTTCATTATTATAAAATGTTCTCAACATATTTGATTTACTTCAATATTTTTAAGGTGTGGCTGTTTTATAGATATAGAAGACAAATACTCTTAATGCTACTAGAAATATTAAGAACTAGTAAGACAGTTACAACAAAGTCCATTATGGTAATTTTTGATGATTTTTTACTTTTCCATAAAACTTATTTAGTTTCATTTTCAGACTTTTCTTATAGAGTTTTGTCCCTTTTCTATATTGTCATTGTCCTGTTTCATGTTGTTCTGGCCTGTAATATTCTATTAGGAATTTGATTATTTTTTTTCAATATTATTATTAATGGCAATAAATATTATAATTATAATTTAAAAATACATTTATCTTGATTTTTACTTGATTTACAAAATAATCTTCAAACTTCGCACTCAAATGATATAAATATACTTGCCTGCTCTTTGCAATCGCTCGTTTCAATTCCCTTTGTAATGATTTCACTTTAGCATTAGCTGCTTCATGTTTGACACAAGCTATTCTGTGTTCACCTGCTGCTACTCCTCTATCTGTTTCTGATTCATTCACTC
>JAFMTC010002492.1:157406-215091 GCA_018845635.1 Nicrophorus orbicollis | reverse complement strand
ACTAGGACAGAGCACAGAGCCACCACCCCTCACCGCATCCCTCAGCATCGCCCTGCAGCACCGACGGGACTTTTCTCCCGCTGGAAATGTGCTTAATCGCTTTTCCAGTTGTCGTTGGGAAATTAATTACTACCGCACTAACGAAATTTTCTTTCCTTTCTATATACCTGCATTGTTACCGAAAAGCCAACAGACATTTTCAACACCAATAAAACCGCAGAGCGAAATGTACAAACTCAAACTTCCGATACACAAATGTTATTATTTCTTTCGATTTCAAAAATTGCTAACTTTGTGTACGAATGAATTGATGAAATAATTAATTATATAATAACTGTCTGTTGATTTACGGTATGAAGTAGTAGATAATATTTGAATTTGTTTCGATCGACGAAAAGATTCGTTTTTTTTTTCTGTGCATCGCAAAGGTGCACTTTTTAATGCGTCCGTGTGTGAAATTGTAACAATAGAAATAAATGTAGCCTCCCGTTTCGGAGGGTGACGTTTCTATTTATGTGCGCTCTGGGAGTAGCGATTCTTTGCCTTCGGTGGATGACGCAGCCTCCCCCGAAAACGGGGAGAAAATAATGCTGGAAACTGATTTTCCTTGGCACCGCAGCGCAGCGCGCACGAAAACAGAGGCAAAATAATAATGGAGGGCAACGATGCTAAAGAAGAGAGCAAAAATTGTTGAATATAATCTGATTTGGGCCCCCCGGAAGTCCCCATTATGTAAGTAACGTCTTAAGCTAATATAGAATGGTTGCCACGGGTTACGGGATCGATGATGTTCACCCCTGCCTGATGCTGCTGCTGCTGCTGCTGCTGCCGCTCTATCCCGGGTAAAACCAGGTGACTCCCGGTTTATATGCAGTTCACTACAATAGTTCTGATCCGGGATCCGCTCTTGCTTTTGCTCAGCAACTGGAACTGGAGGAGACGAGGAGGAGCTGTCCACCGCATGGCGACCGCTCGTCACCCCTCCGAGCAGGAAGCATCCCTCTTCGCCATTCTGCGTTAAGCACTTGACGAGCCCCCAAACTCGTTGCTCGTTCGCCGTTCATCAATTCATTAAATTTTCGGGCTTTGGGGCTGCTTTTATTTCGCCCGGACTCGGGCACTCAATTACGGCGCTTCGAATTTCCTCGAGTTAAAAAATAATTGGTTACAACATAAAAGGGAAATAGTAAAGCCCTTCTCTCTCTGTCTCTCTATAGAAAAAGAACAAATAAATACAAAACGTAGAATATTGAACAAAATTAACGAGATATCAGCAGCGTATTAATTTCCCTTTGAAGCGCGAGCCGGGGCCGTCGTAATTAGCTTTGTATTTCTAATTAAATTGACGTAATTTATTGCAGATAGTCTTAATGCACCGCATACTTAATAATGCAATTCCACTCGCTGTGCTGTGGCCGCTGCAAAACTTTTCCTCCTGCCGGTGCTTAATTACTTTTCCAAGCCGTCTTTTTTTATATACTATTTCATACATTTCATCTCCGGCAAGAATTTAAAATTTATATATTTTTTATCTTCGAAATGATTAAAGTCTATTATAAATAGGAATGGGCAGATTGCAAAAATGCAGTGCAACTTAATTTTCATTAAAATGTGTCTCCGGTGTGCATGTATATAAGTGCAATATACATTTAATATTCTCTTCTTCATTAAACTTAATATTAAAATACGACTTTCATTTTATGCATTTACCGCAATATCTTTAAATAACAAAGAAATACTGCAGGCATATATAATATAAAATAATTAGCTACACTCAGTTGAAAATACAAATTTGATTTATGATGCTCTTTTTAATAAATTGTGAGAATTACTTTGAAGTAATTAAGTTCAATCCGGCAGCAAGCAATTAACTGACCTCTTAATAAATAAAACTAAATTAGTATTGTAAGAAAAAGTTCATCAATTTGTGATTTAAAACAAATATAATATTGAGAGATTGTAAATTATTGGGATAGTTGACAAAGCATTGCGACGCCCCGCATTACCCAATGTTTTTGGGGCTTGTTCGTTGACAGTGTCATTGCTATAACGAAGTTGGTAGAGTGGCCTGTAGTTGATAGTACGCCCTTCCTTTCAGACGTTTTGTATACAGGGCACAGATACGTGTGGCGTTCCTTGATATCAGTTCTCTTCATCGGCTTCAACCAAATCTAAATAACATAAATATTAATGAAATTGTATGAAAACTGAACAGTTTTAAACTCAACGTATGGCACTGTGTCGTATAACACTTTGGGAAGCGATTCATCCAGGGCCATGGTCTCCTTGTTCCAGCGAGCGCCATCCAAGAATAAACCGTACACATAAACTCCATCGTCCGGACCTTTGTGAAGCTTTTCCTCTTTTCTCACCTAAATAAGAAAAATTCTAAAGGAAGTAATTGAAAATCAAGAACAGTAATCTTACATCGTAATCGAATGCTAACAAATCTATGGGAATGGTATATTTTCTAGCATAATTCTGCTGCGCCCCAGTTAAAAATGCTTGCGTGAAGAAAAATCCAGATATCCAAAATGTCTGCGGAGCACCTTTATTGTACCAATGCTAAAAAATACACAAGTATAAGTATTCATTTTGAGACTAATTATAACAAATTTCAAAGTAAATTTATTAGAAGCAACTGCAGACGACTTTTTAAGAATTATATTGAACTTTGTCTGCTCCCTGAAAATATTCAATTCACTTTATTTTCAGTATTGTCTTTGTCTGTTGTCTTTTCATTTGAATATTCTTTTCTGCTTTAAATTGCAAATTTTTAAATTGCCATCCATTTGCTTATTATAATTTCAAATTTAGTCGACGCCTTCAAATTTCTGAACGAGAATAAGCACTTCAAAATCATCATTAAAAAAATACTAGGTTTCGTTATTATGATTTTGATTGCGTTAAGTTACCTGCAAGAAAGCCAATCTCGAGAGGAAATCGTTCACGTAACTTCCGAGCGGTTTCAGAGACGGATACGATTTCTTCGCCCACATATTCGGTATTTTACCAATCAAAACACTGGTGACGACTTCCTCCAAATCGAAGGACATCACAATTAAACCTGAAAATTCGAAATTTATTGTTATTTTTCAATCGAAACGTGCAATGATTGAATTGAACCTTTTATTGCTTTCTTCACGTTTCTCAAACTATCCCGAATCACGTTCAGCAAGTTATTGAAACGTCCCATCTCCTGAACAAGCACAGTGTTCATGCTTTGTGAATATGAAGTTGGGAACTTTTCCATGGCTTTATCCCTGTCGAAATTGTCCGGCAACTTGTCCAAAATATCAGCGGCAACGTCGAGCACGATTTCATCTGTGGATCTTGCAGATGCTCCACTGGATTGAGTATCCTAAATAATATATAAAATATTAAAAAAAAGTAAAATAAATTCTCGAAAATTTCAATAATTAATTATTCTATAATTACTTACTAATTTTAGTTTAAAAAGATCCTTTTTTGTACGCGTATAAATGTGTTATTAATATTGTATTTATTTACGTCTATATACTTACCATGCGATCCTAGGTTTATTAATTAAATATAATTAAAAATGTAAGCGTTTTATGTAAGTTTTCAGGTATTTAAAGGTGGTATTTCTTATGTATATTACCTGAGTGAGCAGAGTGTTGGTGAACAACAGGCTAGTCTCCTGTTGATCTTTCATGATATCTGCATTCTCGTTCATACCAAACACCTCCGGATGAGTGATTAAAGGCAACGATCTTGTATAGGACATAAAAGCGTCGTAATCTTTCTCGTCCGGGCAATAGTACTGGCCTTAAAATTAAAGCCAAAGCTACTAAAAGAATGAACTAAGAAAGTAGTTTTTCTGTACCAGAAGGATCAAAGTCGTATTTATCCAATTCAACAATTTCCTTGCAGTAAAACTTCTGCAATATTGTAATCAAAGTTCTTCGATCCCAATCGTCGGTGACTCTCCCACCGTAATTACATTCTCCGGTCAGGTATCGTAAAGCGTCGAATTGCACGTCCTGGAAGCAAATTATAACAAATCTAACATGTAATACTATTATTGATCGTTTACCGAGTATTCGTCAAGGAACATCTGTAATTGCATGACACTAATTCTCAAATCGGTTTCGTTAAACTCGTATTGAATATTCCAGCCAAGGGGACCGAATTTCCTCCGTTCTTGAATCAATGCGTGGAAAAAGCATAGACCGTACAGAAGCCTTTTAAAGTTTCTACTCTGCTTGCAGCTCTCGAACCATTCCAAGTCCGATATTGGATCACTCAAATAGGATCTCGTTATATTCGCTCTCAGACCTTTCGGGGGCTCGTTTGTCATTTTCACGCCGTTCTGCAGCACCAAAACCGGGAAATGTTCAGCAGGGTAAGAAGTCAGCCACAGTCGGAAATCGGGATGCGTCGTTTCGGACGTAAAGTTCTCACAAATCTGCGAACGTAATTACCATTGAAAATACTATTAATTAGAAAGGATCCGCGATTAGGGGGTGAACCTTCTCCAAGGTGGGCATAAAGCTTTTAGCTAAGTGGCAATTCTGCAGGACGACCCACGTGCCGTTTTTAACTCCCTCGTCGATCAATCGAACAGCGATTGGTCCTTGACCCTGTCCCAAACTCAATGAGAACAAACGGGAAGCACCGAAACCCTGATCATCTGCGAATTTTAATAAAACCGCCGTCGGATCTGCGCCCGGCGTTAAAACAAATATGAGCGGTATGCAGCAGTGGGAATCCGCGTAGGACGAGACCAGATCGAAAGGCGGAGGCTCGATAAATTGCTTTCCCAAATGATCTGTGACCGGAAAGAAAACACCGAGGGTGCAAACGTAAAGTCTCATCAATTTCATTCATTTAGCATGCGTACTTGCGACGAAATTCTGCACGCTGGGCACAACCTTATCTGGTCGCATGATCCGAATCACCAAAATCTTTTGGAACAAAGACAGTTTCGACTCCCATGGGTCAGGTAATGGAAAATTGTGTGGCTCCGGCGCATCGAACAGTTCCCTCCATTGATCTTGCCTATTCGTGAAATGCTCTAAAATTCCGCTTAAGACAAGTAAAACAAATTATTATAACTATTGTATTAATGTCATCGATAATAGCTTACTTGAAATTTGGATATTCATCCAACCTACACAACTCATCCCAACTTTTGGATACCAGCCAAGAGTTTGGATTAATGTTCGGATTATCCAAACCAACTCCTCCAGTTAGCAGAAACATCCATTCACCAGCATCAATTTGATTGCGACTCTTCATCAAATTAATATTCAATAATAAAGAAAACAACAGTTTATCCTGAAACAAACACGGTTTAGTGAATTAATCTATAATAAAAATATGTTTACCTTTTCAAATAAACTGCGACAAATATTTACATATAGGGAATATGTAAAGAATGTTTGTAAAATATCCAATCTTTGATTAACATCTTCGACGTGCTCGGTATTGTCAATTGAAGAACGGAACAAATTCATAAACCAAATCAATGAATATTGATACATCGGATCGATATTGGCCAAATCCGCTAGAATTAACATGTTCAGCATTAATGAAACAGAGAACGTAACACGTGTGACAACGAACCGATTGTAAAGAACAAAATTGCGGAGTGAACTGCTATCGGGGTGTATTCCAGTCGGGCAGCATCTATTTGCCTTTCTGTTATTTCAGCTATGGCTTGTTTCGCTGCAATTTCGTTGGATATGGTTTTCGAAGAGCTTAAAATTTGCACGGCTGTTTCATCCTCCAGAATGTTACCCTCCGACTCGCTCAATACTTCCAAAATTCGATCCTCGATTTCCTTTAATAACCTTTTATTTTCGGCGCTCTGCAGAATCATTTGATTTTTCTCCGACTCCAGATCAGGTCGTTCTTTTGCAACCGTAATTCCCAACAGTTGATCTTCCAGTCCAACCGTGGTTATCATAAAATTAACTAAAGTTACTTTAACTGCAACTTCGGGCATGTAGTGGGGATTCCTCAATTTTGTAGTTATGTAGAATCGGAATGCCGTATTGTATTCGACTATGGTATCACCCAACTTCAAACATAACGCTCCGCTTTGTTTAAATGTCTGCTGTCCTAAAACGGGCTCTAAAATAGCATCCAACTCTTCACCGATATTCTCCAGTAAGACTGGTTGACCAAACTGAATGGCGTTTTCCAAAATCCTTACGTAATCGCTTTGATTCAATCTGATGATGGCAATGTTATTGGTTTTCTCCATATTCTTTACCCACTTGTTAGCTTGTCCCTGAGGATCTATCATTAAAGCCCATCTTCTTGCATTCCTGAAAATTGCATTTGTTAATATGTTCATCCACAGAAACTAATGAAATGCAGTACGTGATAATAATTCCATTGTCAATACTATAGCTGTCTGATGGTAAACCAAATATGTTCCATTGCCTAATAACTACTGCTTCTCCTAAAATAGCAGTGAGCTGAAAATCTTGAGCGCAAACAATTCCATAATTTGTCAGTAAAGCAACCCATTCTTCAATTTGTTTCACTCGAAACAACATTGTGAAAGGTCCCAAATAAGCAACAACTGCAGAGCTAATTAAAACATCCCCTATAAATTTTAACACATACTTGAATGTTGAAAATGGCAATATAAAGTGGTATAATATTACCAGTTAAAACATGATATCTTTGACCTAAACTTTTCGCTGTGGCCATCCAACGACCCTTCTCACCGCCTAAACCTCCGATCAACTCCTGTGCTCGTTGCAACTTCAAAGCGCACAGAGTTACTTCAGCATTCAACCCATCCAATTTCTTATTTTCTGCTTCCAACGTCACTTCTAAATTGGCAACCCTTTCTCTAGCTGCTCGCAGTAGAGCTCTTTTTACTTCTAACTCGGCCATGCACTTTTGGAAATCCGATTCTGCCGCAGCCAAAGCAATTTTCTTTGGAGCGACAACTTTAGCGACTTTATCATATTTCGATATAGCAATGGTCCACTTGCACAATCCCTCGCAAGCAGTTGACACGTACTTAATTTTTTCAGGATCAAAATTCTCGTCACACAAGATCTTTTCACTGAGTTTCTGCATGACCCTTGGAGGTATGTTATCTTTGTCGAATTGCAGTAAACTTTCCAAGAATTTCATGTCACCAAGTACACGTTTTGATGGTCCCCAATAATCATCGACTGTGCCCATACCGCTTGGAGCCGGAACACGATCAGGTTTAACGTCTTTCAATATGCATATACCTTCCATGACTAATTTGATTCCTTTTGGTGGATTTTTCATCGTTTTTACAATTGTAATATCGGCTGGAGTTAGAGTATTCAAAGCAGCCATAGCCGCTTCCAAAATTGGAAGTGCTTCTGCCAAATTAGCATCGCACTCATCTTTTATAGCCCCTGCGGCTTTAGCCTGTAACAAATAGTTTAACCAAATCATAATATTTGAATGAATTGAATGAAACCTGTTCATTGGCGATAGCTTCATCAATCATAACATTCTGCTCGACGATAGCAGCCTCAGCAGTTTCTACTTCCACCTTCTTCATAGTTACAGCCACGGCTTCAGCTGCTAATACCAAAGCCGGTTGCAGAGCAGCTAAACTAGTTTGCATAATTGAAATTTGCGAACCGGCATGCTCCAACTTCTCTAAACCAATTTCATATCTCTTTTTGCCAACTAGAATTTCGCTACACAATAATACAATTAACGTACTATCGCTTCCATAATTCCGGTAAACTTACTCTCGTTTTTTATCCAAAAATGATTTGAACGTACTTATAAGTTCTAAATATGATGTCGGAGTTACGTATGTTTTCCTTTTCAATCTAATCCAAAACTCGTTGGAAAGTGATTCCGTTGACGAGTGAAAGTACTGACACATTTCAATGCAGACATGTCTCTCTCGTTTCTTCAGTTCGACTTCACCTAAGAAACGAGTGGCCACTGCCAACAGAGCATCTTCAGGCCACGGCTAGAGTTATGCATCATAAACATGTTAAAAGTTACATTGCTTGTAACTCACTCACCTGAAACCAGTCGATAGTGCAACAGTTCACTATAGCAGGGAACTTTCGTATTCGATTTCGAAATCCGTCGCCGATTGGAGACATAGCCAGAACGACGTGCAACTGTTCGCGAATTATTTGAATAAAGAAATTGAACAGGGCCACTGGGCTTCCATCTGTTTGCATCGATTTATCCCTTTGCCTATCCAACTGTCGCATCTTCTCGCATATTTCAATCCTCTCATCCATGGGAAACAGATTTGGCACTTCGCCGGAGTTGAGCAAATTACTTATATCTTCCAAGAATGATTCTTCTTTTAACTATTATATATAAAATTACTTACAAGTACTTGTTAAATTGAAGGTGGTAGCAATTTACCTGCGTGTCGGTGAACAAGAAAATGGCATGCTGATCCGATGAACTCGCTTTTCTGAGAATCACTTTTACGTCTTCGTGCCACTCATAAGCTCCATATTGCCTAGTTAACTCCACTTGAAATAACTCATATTCGGAAATATGCGCCGACAAACGAGTTAACGATTGTCTTCCAGATCCTCCCACGCCCACCAACAGTGCGTGGTTTCTAGGTTGCTTCACTATCCTACAAATTCTGGTCAGATGCTCAATTGCAAACCTAAAATTGCAAATGTATTTATTATAACATCGACTCAATATATACTTTACAAAAAAAAAATACGTACTGGAATAATACCAGGTTCATTGGTTTCTTAGACATCGAATTATATTCTCGCAAATAGCCCTCGACGACCTCACGTAGCATTTCCAGATCGTCTACTTCCATGTACCATCTGTGATCGTTAATGAAATCGCAATAAACTAATTCTCTCAACTCAAATTCTCCGATTTTATAGTCTTCCATTGCATTTAGATTAGTTCTCGAGAATTTGGATTTATTACGATACAATTTTTTGAATAAAACATTCATATTTTCTTCCAATCTACTGCGCGAAACTTCGTGCAACGTATTATACAACCAATTCCTATCAGCATCATCTACTAAACGATCAGCATACACTCTTAGTATTTCATGAACCCAAAGTCGCTTGAAAGAAGTAGGTTCTGGCATTGTCTCTGGTACCGAAAGCAAAACACCCTGAAACAACAATTAAATATAACAACCGTTTGAATTTACTCAAACAGAACACACCAAAATAACTCTTGAAAAATCACGCAAGTTGAAGAGGTAGTGAGATTTTGCTGGTGTCGGTAGCAAGTTATGACGACTTAACTTATACACATCCAAAGTTGCTGGGACAATTTGTTCGACAATCGCATCAAAATGTCTTCCAAATCCTCTGAAATACCAATGATTATTTAATATGAACTAGCTAATTATGTTAGGGATGTTTGCTTTACTGAACTTCCAAGTGCCAATTCATGATTTTGGTATAAATACTTATCATGACATCATCAGGAAATTCATCGATGCAAACGTGATTGAAATGTCGCAAAAACCTTGGTGTAATGGTGTTACCTCCACTAGTTGGAGGACACATAGCACAGATAAACTAGAAAAGTAACAGTGATACTACATTTCTAATACATGATCATTTTGCAAAAATACTTGTATATCAATCAATCTCATCGCAACAATTTCTTTCCGATCGTACCAAATCTGATGATCAAACCACTGCCTCAATAATTCTATAGGCGGTTGAGCCCCATACGTTTCCTTTAAAGGCATGCTGACATCATCTACAAAAATTACACTTTTCTTACCAATCGGTGGACCATAAACACCTAAAAAAAAACATTAAATTAGTTTAGATGTTTTAAAATGATGAACATTCATTAGAATACCTTTACGTCTTTTATCCAATTTACTCATAATTATATCCTGAGTTTGGTTAGCCGACGTCTGTGCCGAGAAATTTATGAATAACGGCTTAAACAGATTATTGTCGTTCTTTTTCAAAAGAAAATCCTAAAATAATACATTAACACTTAAAATGCAGCACAAAAATATAATATCAGGAATTACAATGACGTAAACCGATTTTCCAGTTCCAGTTGGTCCAACAAACATTGCAGCTTTTTCATGCGTAACGAAGAGCTGCATCAGAGCCATATTTCTAACAGTTTCGATTGTCGGGATGATTATTTGATTGACAGGTATATCTTTGGGAATCGGAGGAAGGTTTTCGAGGTCATCGGACCACTTCACCCATTTACCTTTGCCCTATTCGTAATTAGTACAATAATTAAACTAGACTTACAAGAATATAACGTAACTTACCTCTTTTATGTATCTATAGTCGAAAATAGTTTCAGCGATAGGTAATCCAAATATGTAAGGCTTTTCTGGCTTCTGAATTTCGAAGGGTATACCGAGCTCTTCTGTAACCTCCTCCGGAAATTCCTTTTCCAGTAAACCACGGAACATTACGTTAAACTTTTTCCTGCTCTCTCCGTCCAGTGTACCTCCCATTCCCCAAATACAAGAAAAGAAAAAGACACCTTCCAATTGAGCGCGTACATCTAAATCGCTTATTTGTTCAACATATTTTTCATCATTGAAATCATCGAGGAAGCAATCGAAAATGTTCATTGTGGATCTCATAAGATTAGAGTCCGAAGTCGGTGACATTTCCTAACATTAATACAAAGTAAAAAAAAAGGATATATAAACAGTTGTTTGTAATATTCACCTTAACACCACCCTTCCTTATTAGCCATAATAAGGGAGCTGCAAATCTTTTGAATACTCCTTTCAACATGTTTTTGGTGAAATCCGTTATCGTCGTTGGTAGAGTATTCAACCAAGATTTCAATAATGGCTTCCAGCCTAACGAGAGTGGTTCTAAATAGATCATTCCGCACCTTGAAACCTAAAAAAAATATTTCTCCTATAGAATCATCTATATTATCATTAACAGAAATGTTGAACATACAGTTGCTGGTGAAGCTACTTCCAAGTCCATCGGTTCAAAAATTAAATTTGTCGTCGGAGCTAATTGGATAATTTCACCAGACATCAGGCATAACTTTTTGTTATCATCCAACACCGTGTTCATATTTTCAATCCAAATTGCATCAACTGGACCATCAAATATTAACCACTTTCTATAAAAGTAACAATATAAGTGTTTTATTCGATACAATGTAATAATACTGTTTACCTTTCGGTTGTTGTGGACATGGCGAATTGTCGGTAACTAACAGCTAGAACTCCATCATACCATTCGTGTGATACTGCATCGAATTGACCATACAGTTGACCCATAGTAATTGATTTAGGATTCATCACTGTATAAATGGCCCTATGTTCGTTCATTCCACCCTTAAATTAGTCAGAAATATATGATGTTCGAATATATTATTCAAAAACGAACTCTTTCTTCGATTAATCCCAAGGCATCAGCTAATACTCTGTAGCTGGTAGTTTTTCCTCCAAATGGTAATCCTACCAACATTAATCCGTGTCTTACGATAATCATTTCATATAGTTGCTGTATCTTTTCTAACAAAAATGGTGTATTCTGTATATTAACAGTTTTACAAGTATCATCCACTGCTTTATTCAATATCTCATAATCCGGTGTTGGCAGTATTACACCAGGGAACAAATCAGATGTAATACCCTATGGAAATCAACATACTACACATGATTGATCGATTCAAAGTACAATCGAATTTACCTGAAACAGAGGAACATCTGGAACTAAGAACTTTGCCAAATTCACGTCTTTTATAGATCTTAACACCAATATATCTTCCTTTTCATTTGGATAACGCAATTTCAGAGTACCTGCTGCTCTAAGCACAGACTTGACGGCTCTCATACCTGAAAATGCATATAATGAAATAATGCTCTAATTAATTTCACTAGTTACCATAATCATAATGGCACTGTGATGACAACTGCTCTGAGCACAACCTGTAAGTTGCTACTATTTTCACAGCCATCGGTTTAGCATCCAAGAATCCATACGAATATAATTCTATCTCGGATATTAAAGCATAATCTGGAACCATCATAGCCACCGATCTGAACAATGCCTAAAATATTAAAACAGTCAAATTTGGTATTCATTTCTATTTGACTGTTCACTTTTAGATTGTCGGGCAATTCTGATCTTCCTGCATAACCGGGATTCATGGTAATAAATACAGCGCAAGATGGATCCAATTTCAATTCAGTTCCTTCAAAGATGAGCGTTCTGTTACCGGAATTAATACCTCTTTGAATCGTTAATATCTGTTGTGCCACCACCGAAAGCACCTCAAGATCTATTCGGTTAAACTCATCGAAGCAGGACCAGGCACCACATGATGCAAGACCCTGACAAATAACAAATGTTAGGATAGACGATCCATTTATAAAATCAATATAATACCTTGAAGAATTTACCAAGAGCTATGTAATCTAAGCCGTCCGAGCAGTTGAATACAACGCATTGTTTTGCAACGGCTTTAGCCAAATCTTTTGTTGTCTCAGTTTTACCAGTTCCCGCAGGTCCTTCAGGAGCTCCACCTTAGAACAGTTTTATAATATAACAGTTATGATACAATAACTCACGTAATTACCTAGATGTAGATGAAGAGCCCCAAACAAAGTTCTGAAGCATCTATCAGTTAAAGGTGTAATAACTAATCTTGCGGTATTTCCTAAATATTCGTAGCCGTACATTAAGGTGGAATTAATCATTCTTGTTGCCATTTCGTTCATCTCCCAATAATAACGAATTTGACATAGCCATTGGAAATCATTTGTGTTGTTAACTTCCAACGCTATTAATTCAGATAAAGTATCTCTGGCATGCACATCAAGTACCACCAGAGCACCTAAACAGTTTAAATTAAATATATAAATTGTAAAAGAACATTTTTAAAAACTTACCCAAGGTGATTCTGTTTTGCAAATTTAATCTGCCTCTTACTAAATCTACCACTTTCGATATTTGGACGTTACATTTTCTCAAATACTCTTTCATTGCTGGCACATTAGTTTCAATGGCCACATGGACCTCTAAAGTCCAATAAGCCATAGCAACACATTGAACCTGAAACGTATTTCTAATTCATATATATATGTAAGAAAATTTAATTGAATAAAAACCGTCTGTCCTGGCCATTTGAGCACCCAAGCATGTCTTTCGCAGTTTGGATAATCCTCGGTGGCATCTTTAACCATTTTATGGACGGACTTCTTCATATCCACCTCAAGCTCCAATAACCACTTTTCCACCTGTCCCCTAGCCAATGCAGTTTGTATGACATCTACTAATAAAACTGATTCTCCTTCACTGGAATTCATCATAGTAACATCCAGATCTTCGGTGAATTCCAACGTAGCAATTCCTTCGAAACATTTCTTAAGATGAGGTTGCACCCTGTAATAATTGAAAAAAAAATAGTTGATTTCAAAAACCGTAAATTCTGAAATTACCTCGTGGGATCTTTGGTCTCCGAAAGGATTTCGAGTAATTCGTCATTGGACAAAAAGAAGAAACGCGGAAAATAAAGGCGTTTCTTTTCCAAATAATCGTTGAGACCTTTCTGAATGATGTCCAATAAACTACTGCACTTCTTCAAACGCTCCGACATTTTATCAATCTCAATAACTGAAAGTACTTTTGAGTCTGCAGATACACTCTTCATGATATCCCTCCATATCTAAGAAGGTAAACATTCTGTAATTTGTATTGCAATTTATTTATAATAATCATTACTTTATCGACTGAAGAAAATCGTCGTCCTTCTTCGGGCATTTGCTGCTGGATATCCGGAGACGAAAATATTGGTTCCAAGTACATCCAAGTGCCTTGAACTCTCAACCAATCGTCCAATATATCTTCTAGCAACATGAGTTTAGCTTCCCATTGTCTATAACATTTTTGTTATTATTTATAAATAATTAATTATTTTATTGTATACTAACAGAATATCCGCTTCAAATGGTTTTATGTAAGGAGAACTTTTCATTGTTTGCGTTTTGATGATGTGATCATCCAACAGCACTTGTATTTCATCAATAGCCGAAATAATGTAAGTTCCAGTGTCTCTGCAAAACGTAAAAATAACTGAAAATCTATTCCATATGGAATGAAATGAAAGGGCGACGCCGCAAGTTCATATTTCAAATAAGGGATGTGAATTCCTAAATTTCCGGCCGCAAATATGCCGGCAATTTCAGTGTCTCCCTTTCGTTATATTGCGCACAATAAGAATTATATATAATACTTGTATATTAGAACTGAAAATTCCATGTCCGCCCATTCGCCCATCATTTTGATCAGATTCCTCTCGAGGTTGTTTTCCTTGGTCGCGGCTTCCGAAATAGCTTCGAACTCGCTGATGTAATCATCCAATTCGTAATCAATGATTTTGGCCAGAGTAAGCTCGTTGTCGACCACAATGGGAAACCCAACGATTTCAGATATTTTCGCCCAATGTCTTGGTTTCATGCCCGGATTACCGAGCGTTTGAATTATGGGCATGTACTCCTTGAACTCTTCAATTTGTTCCCTTACCTAAACATGAAATAGTTCAATACAAAGAGAATAAACTAGTTGAAAATATGTTTACATTAGTTGCAAGTCCGTGCGTTGCCGGTCGATCCACAAACTGCTTTTCCAATTTATAAACAGTTCTATAGTACTGTCCAACATCCTGATCGATTTGTTCCGGTTCGTGAGTTCCAACTTTCGAATTCATCCAGATGTCGTATTTCTCGGTGAACTCTACAGCATTATCGTACAGTGATTTGTAAGGTTTCAATTTATCATGAATGATCTTCCTCTGCGGATACTGCGATTCTTCAAGCTTGAACGAAACTTCCTCTTCATTGAATGCATCGATTCTCTCCATTGCCGTAATCAATCTACAAATATTTATATATTCTAGTCTTTATAGTTAAATCAATTATAGTTTGAAATAACCTGTTATCTAATTGAGTTGCTTTTTTATGATATTTGGGCAACTCTTCGATATTGCCATTATTCTGTAACTCATCGACCATCCTTCCATAAAGTTCTAAATCATCAATGAACTTCTCTATCTTTGTTGCTAGTAATTCCTGGAATTCTTGCGTCTTTTGATCAATTATTTCCCTATTTTTTTCCAATACTTTCGGTATATCTAAAAATCTAATATATGTTTTTGTTATTGTTATTTTTAAAGAAACATTATTTTCTCATTGAATTACCTATAAAATGTATCATTATTCTGATCAAGGTCTTCTTCAGTAAATAGATAATGATCTGATAGAAATAATATGTATTTCATCACGTCTCTCAATCTGTCTTCCATCTCTATTAAATCCACATCTATAATACGATTCGTAGTTGCAATAAGAGCCATTAATTCGGCAGTATTATTAGGTACTTGCAATACTTTGATTTCAACCAATTTATACTCTTCCCTCAAACTAAAATAAGTTTTAAACATTTTTCTACTTCTTACATTCAATATACTTGCTATTTGCATTCAATTTGATAGTCGTCAATCATTTTTCGGAGCAATTTTTGCCGTAACGATTCAATGATTTCAACTAAGCTCTTAATCAATTCGCCTCGATGGATATCGAACATATCTACTCTGACAACATGCTCAAGAATAATTGGAACATTGTCAGCTTCTTCCTTGAATTCTTCAATTTGTTCACAGTATTCCTCAAATGTATGCTCTTCGTCCAGAAAATCATTCATCGCACTTTCCGCCTAAAGCAAACATTTGCATTACGTAATTATTTATTTTCCTTCAAAAATACCTTTCCGGTGAAGTAATCCGAATAAATATCGAAATCCGAAACTTTTTCGTATGGGCCTTTCTTTTGATCCTCCATAGCTTCCAACAATTCAACTTTGTAGTTTTTAATTAGAAGCGGATCTATTATTGGCTGTAACGTTTGCAAAAGTTAATTACTTCTAACTGAAACTTGATTACAGCAAGTATACTTGAAGAATGACCACTTGTTCTTGGAAATCCAAATACAATTGGGACTCTAATCTGGGAATGAAATTGGCGGTTTTACAAATGTCATCAATCACAGCAATTACAGCTTCGGTAAACTCATTTAAGTTCGGCTCGAAGACGAGCGATTGTCCCTTCAGCAATAGTTTCACTTGAAAACCGACGTTCTTATATTTATAGTCTTTGATGTAATCGACGTAATCATAGAGCGATTTCATGCATAACTTTTGCATATGATAAGTCATCAACACGCTGACGCAATTATAGAAATGCTTCAGAACCGTGCGGTGGGCAGGGTCCGGCAACTTGTCTTCCTCGTGTCCCCTGAGGAAGATATCCACAACCACTTTGAAATATTGATAGGTGAGAATGTCTTTGACCCTTTGCAAATTCTGTCCTATATTCGTTTTGAATTGTTCCAACGTGAAAGGCAATTCATTGCTCATCAACATTTCCGGTTCTATTATTCTCAATTGCCTGAAAAATATGATGTAAGAAAAGATTCTCTGTATCTTTGCATCAAGTTACCTAAAATATATGTACCAGAGATCGATGAGAGCATGAATGCAAGGATTAACAATATGCAATTTACGTAATATTTTCGCTCTAGTTTCAATGAAGTACTCCCTCCACAATATTGTGTATATTTCGATCTCCTTCCTTTCCTTCGTATCGAATTCAACCGACGATATTGACGAGACGGCTGGATCTGACATAACAAATTCGACGATTGACCTCTTGATGGCCGTTATGTAATCTTCCTTCATGTTCTCGATTGCCGTCGCCAAAATGTCTCTCCACTGTCTCAGTTTTAGAGGCACGAGAAATAAAACCTAAGAGAATCGTTATAAAATCGTAACGAATAACATTAGAGCATCTATGTTTATTGCCTTGTGCAAAATTGTTTGCTCCAAAGGTGCGACGTGTATTGTATCGGCGCCGTGGTTCACGTAATAATTATAGCGTCTAATGCAATTCGCATTCTGTGCAATATTGATGGAATCGTCCGAAGTCGAGCTGCTTGAAAGCGTCGAAGGTTCGACATCTTCTTTAAAATTGATGACATCGACCAAGTGCTTTCTGAATTCCTCTTTTCCTTCCCTCAGCTGCGTAAAAGTTTTATGCTGCAACTTGAATTCCTCTGCGAATTGATTAAGAAATATTATTCGCGATAAGATGATATGTGTTCCCACCTTTGCGTTTCTTTTCCGCCAGCTGCTTCTTGGTAGGTCGCAAGAACTCCGGAGGTAACGTAAAAGACGGATTGACGTGAGCTTTGTATTCGTCCGGTAACACGAGACGGGGAACTTTCACCCTGCTCGTCAGGTAATTCTTATCTAAACGAGCCTCGGTTTCAGCAATCTTTTTCAAAATTCTCTCCTTTTCTCTTTTCCTCGAAGCAGCCATCGCAGTGTCCTCTATAAACTGCACGTATTACACATACTTGTAAAGTTTTGTATAATCGATGAAACGTTATTACAAACGCTGTCAACGTTGTTTGATGTTCGAAAAGGGGTTTCTATAGTAATCAAAATTTCTTTTATTTCCCACAGATTCATCATTACATTTCAATTATTACTGAGACAATTGACAAAGCATTGCAACTCCCCGCATGACCCAATGCTTTTGGGGATGCAGCGTCGGCAATGTCATGGCTATAACGAAATTGGTGGAATGACCAGTCGTCGATAAAATTCCTCTCCTTTCCGACGTCTTGTAGACAGGGCAGAGATAGGTTTGGCGCGCAACAAGATCAACCTTCTTCATTGGCTTCAACCAAATCTAAAATTGAAATTAAATTATAATATTTTATAAATATTACATTCATTCATACATATGGAACAGTGTCATATAAAACTTTTGGTAAAGACTCGTCCAAAGCCATGTTCACTTTATTCCATCGTGCACCGTCCAAAAACAAACCATAAATGAATACCCCATCATCCGGAGAATAATTCAAGAAATCCTCTTTTCGCACCTAAAACAAATTTTATTATTGTAAATCAAAAACCTATGCAATTCATTCGAACTTCGTAATCAAAAACTAGCAAATCGATGGGTATCGTATATTTTCTTGCGTAGTTCTGTTGGGCACCGGTTAAGAAAGCTTGCGTGAAGAAAAAGCCGGATACCCAATACGTTTCAGGCGGTCCTTCATCATACCATTTCTGTTGATAATATAACACACAATCAATCTAAACTCAATGAATTATTCATCTAAATACCTGAAGAAATGCTAATCTCGCTAAGAAGTCGTTCACGTAACTTCCCAAGGGTTTCAACGAAGGGTACGATTTTTTCGCCCACATATTTGGTATTTTGCCGAGCATAATACTCGTAAAAACTTCCTCGATTTCCACGGACAAAACAATCAGACCTTACACAAAATTAATGAAAATCCGTAACTTCTTAATTAGTTACATCATTTACCTTTGATGGCTTTCTTCACATTATGTAAACTTATTCTAATCACATTCAAAAGGTTGTTGAATCGTCCCATCTCCTGCACCAAAACCGTATTCATGCTTTGCGAATAAGACGTTGGGTATTTTGCCATGGCCATATCTCTGCTAAAAGGCGGTGGTAATTTGTTTAAAATATCCTCGGCTACTTCCTGAACAACTTGATCCGCAGATTTTGTAGAACCGCCAGTAGCTTGAGTATCCTAACATAAACTTTATTAATGCAAATACTAGCCTCATTTTAAGTAATAACCATGAAGTGTATTGTATTATTGGAATCGAACCTGTTATGTTACTTACTTTGAGCAATATCTGGATTTGCAATTTAACAAAGAAAACATAAATTTAATGAAAAAAACAGTACTATAATTATTTACAATTCAATTATTTACCTCCCGTTTAATAATATCCTATTTACGACGTGTATTATTAAAAGTAAATTAAATATTATAAATTAATCAATGTTATTGAACTACTCGATTTAAATCTTACCCAACGATCCTAATGTGGTATGCAATGTAATTTGAATGTGTTAATAAGTATTTAGGTTAATGCTGTAAGTTTAGTAGTATTCTGATTATAAATAAATACCTGTGTTAATAATGTATTGGAGAATAGTAAATTAGTTTCTTGTTGATCTTTCATGATGTCTGCATTCTCGTTCATACCGAAAACCGATGGCTGAGTAATTAGAGGTAATGCTTTGGTGTAACCTATGAAGTTCTCGTAATCTTTTTCATTGGGGCAATAGTAATGACCTGTGCAGAAAATAAATAAATATTAGGAATCTATCGAACTATGAAGAATTTACCGCTCGGATCGAAATCGTATTTTTCATCTTCGACTATTTCCTTGCAATAAAACTGATTTAGTATCGTTATTAATGTCCTTCTGTCCCAATCATCGGTGACTCTGCCGCCGTAATTACATTCTCCGGTCAAATAGCGCAACGCATCAAATTGTACGTCCTGAAACCAGTAGAGTTAATATTACAATGTCAAGTCAATTCAATTCAATTCAATCCAACATCGTATTCATCCAGAAACATGTGCAACTGCATAACGCTAATCCTGAGATCAGTCTCATTGAATTCGTATGGAATATTCCAGCCGAGAGCGCCAAACTTTCGCCGCTCCTGCACCAACGCGTGGAAAAAGCAAAGTCCAAACAGGAGTCTTTTAAAATTGTCACTCTGCTTGCAGCTTTCGAACCACTCGGGATTCGATAAAGGATCACTCAAGTACGATCGAATTATGTTCGCCCTTAATCCTTTCGGCGGTTCGTTGGTCATCTTGACGCCGTTCTGTAATACTAAAACGGGAAAATGGTCTGCAGGGTAAGAAGTCAGCCACAGCCGGAAATCGGGATGAGTGGTGTCCACAGAGAATCCTTCGCATATCTAAATTAACATAATCGTATTTTCATGCTACATTTTAACATGTAACTCTCACCCGTTCCAACGTCGGCATAAAACTCTTCGCCAGGTGGCAATTTTGCAGAACGACCCAATTACCATTTTTCACTCCGTCGTCAATCATACGCACTGCAATCGGCCCTTGCCCTTGTCCCAACGATAAAGAAAACAGTCGCGAGATGCCGTACCCTTGATCGTCGGCAAACTTTAATAAAACTGCTGTAGGATCTGCGCCAGGTGTTAAGATAAAAATTAATGGAATGCAGCAGTGGGAATCGGCGTAAGACGAAGGCAAATCAAAGGGAGGCGGCTCGATATATTGCCTCCCCAATTCAGCTACAAAAAAATCCAATTAAAAAATAAAAAGAAACGCGACTGTTCAAGATTACTCACAGAGAACAAAGTTCTGAACGGCCGGAACAATTTTGTCAGGCCTAATACAGCGTAAAATTAACAATTTTTGAAAAATATTGAGTTTCCTGTTCCAGGGATCCGGCATTTCGTAATTATGCGGTTCCACAGCGTCGAACAATTGACGCCACTCGTTCATGTGTTTGGTGAAACTTTGTTGAATTCCCCTAAAACATTGTTTATTGTTAGTTTTCAATTCGAAATACAACCGAATCGAAACCAACTTGTAAGTAGGATACTCATCAAGTCGACACAGTTCATCCCATCCGCTCGATATCAACCAGGTTGATGGATTTTCGTGTGGATTATCCAAACCTACACCTCCCGTTAACAAAAACATCCACTCGCCGATATCAATTTCGTTTTTGCTCTTCTTCAGATTTATAGTTAGTAGCAAGGAGAATAAAAGTTTATCCTAAACAAATAAATTAATTAATAAGTACAATACGTTAACTTTAACATTGGCGATATCCTACTTTCTCAAATAAACTCCTGCAAATGTTGACGTACAATGAGTAAGTGAAATACGTTTCTAAAATCTCTAAGCGCTTAACAACTTCATCTACTACTTCCGTATTATCAATGGCAGATTGAAAGAGATTCATGAACCAAACGAGGGAATACTGGTACATGGGATCAATGTTCGCCAAATCAGCTGAAAATATGATTTCAATATACAATATAATAATTGATTGCATTATAAACAATATACCTATAGTGAAAAATAATATAGTTGAGTGTGTTGCTATCGGTGTATACTCTAATCGAGCTATATCTATTTGTTTCTCTGTAATTTCAGCAGCTTCTTGTTTAGCCGCAATGTCATTCGACAAAACCTTAGACGAACTTAATACTTGAACGGCGGTTTCATCCTCCAAGATGTTTCCTTCGGACGTACTCAATATTTCCAAGATTTTATCTTCAATTTCTTTCAGTAACCTTTTATTCTCGGCGCCTTGAATAATCAATTGATTCTTTTCAGATTCCAGGTCCGGTCGTTCTTTGGCAACGGTAATTCCCAACAGTTGATCTTCTAGACCCACGGTGGTGATCATGAAATTCACTAACGTGACCTTCACTGCTACTTCCGGCAAATAGTGCGGATTTCTCAATTTCGTCGTTATGTACAAACGAAAATCATGGTTGTACTCAATCACCGTATCTCCCAATTTAAGGCAAAGGGCACCGCCCTGCTTGAATGTTTGCTGCCCCAAAACCGGCTCCAAAATTGCATCTAACTCTTCTCCGATATTTTCTAAAAGTACCTAAAAATACAAATATATTATAAAAAAGTAATGTTTGCTTTGTACATGTTGATAAATACTGGTTGTCCGAATTGTATGGCGTTTTCTAAAACCCTAACGTAATCAGTTTGGTTCAACCTAATAATTGCTAGATTCATCATTTTCTCCATATTTTTAACCCATTTATTGGCTTGCCCTTGGGGATCAATCATCAGAGCCCATCTTCGTGCGTTCCTGTTGCAATTAAAATTAGGCAAATTATTAAAATTTAAACTTATTAATTCTTTACTTTATGATGATGCCGTTGTCTATGCTGTACGAGTCAGACGGCAAGCCGAAAATATTCCATTGCCTTATAACAACTGCTTCCCCCAAAACAGCTGTGAGTTGGAAATCTTGCGAGCAAATTACATTGTAAGCTGTTAACTGGGCCACCCATTCTTCTATTTGTTTCACTCGGAAGAGCATTGTAAATGGTCCTAAATAGGCCACAACTGCAGAGCTTATCAAAATGTCACCTAAATGATAATTAAATATTATTTCCATCTTAAATGAAACCACGATAAATACCAGTAAGCATGAAATATCTTTCGCCCAGTGCTTTTGCAGTTGCGCTCCATCTGGTTTTTTCACCTCCCAATCCACCGATAAGCTCTTGCGCTCTTTGTAATTTCAAAGAACATAGGTTGGCTTCATCACTGAGGAGCTGGAATTTTTTCTTTTCGGACTCCAAAATAGCCTCGAGTTTGGCGACGCGATCTCGAGCTTCCTGAAGCTGTGCTCTTTTTATCACCAAGTTCGCCATGGCCACTTGATAAGCAGATTCGGCAGCTGCTAAAGCGATCTTCTTTGGAGCCACAATTTTTGCTACTTTATCATACTTCGCAATGGCTATAGTCCATTTACATAGACCCTCGGCGGCCGTCGAGACATACTTTATCTTCTCCGGATCGAAGTTTTCGTCGTGCAAAATCTTATCATTTAACTTTTGCATTATTTTTGGTGGTATGTTATCTTTATCGAACATCAACAGACTTTCCAAGAATCTTATATCGCTTAAAACTTTCTTCGATGGTCCCCAATAGTCTTCCACGGTTCCAATTCCACTAGGAGCAGGTACTTTATCTGGTTTTACATCCTTTAATTACACACAATTACTCAAATATAGTTTTACATGTCAGTTAAATATCACCTTCAAGATACAAATAGCTTCCATAACCAATTTTATACCTTTCGGAGGATTCTTCATGGTCTTTATAATAGCAATATCAGCTGTAGTTAAAGTGTTCAAAGCTGCCATCGCGGCCTCCAAAATTGGAAGCGCCTCCGCCAAATTTGCATCGCATTCTTCTTTAATAGCTTGAGCAGCATCAGCCTAGAAAACTGCATTGCGAAATTTCTATTAAAAAAAAAATGTATTAACTAACCTGTTCGTTTGCCATTTCTTCATCAACCATAACATTTTTCTCTACGATAGCCGCCTCTGCCGATTCTACCTCAACTTCGCCTAAAGTTTTAGCAACAGTAGCTGCAGCTGCTACCAAAGCAGGCTGCAAAGCTTCTAAACTGGCTTGCATCACTGATATTTCAGCTCCGGCATTTTCCAATTTTTCCAATCCAATCTCATAACGCTTCTTTCCGGTCAAAACCTCACTTAAATCAATAATTAGCTTCCGCAACAACAACAAAACAATACCAATATTCATTACTTGCGCTTTTTGTCGAGGAATGTCTTGAAAGTGCTTATTAACTCCAAATATGATGTTGGAGTCACATACGTTTTCCTTCGTAATCGTTTGCAAAATTCGTCGGAAAGTGTTTCTGTGGACGTATGGAATATTTGGCACATATCTATGCAAACCTTACTTTCGTGCTTAGTCAAATCCACTTCATCGAGAAATCTGGTAGCAACAGCGAGCAAAGCATCCGCAGGCCACGGCTTAAATTACAATTACTATGAAATTTAGTTAATTAATTTACTCTCAGATATTAAATACCTGAAACCAATCGATTGTGCAACAATTGACAATAGCTGGGAATTTCCTAATTCTATTCCTAAAACTATCTCCAATTGGAGACATAGCTAACGTCACATGCAATTGTTCTCTGATGATTTGTACAAAATAATTAAATAACGCCACAGGACTGCCATCGGTTTGCATTGATTTGTCTCTCTGCCTATCCAATTGTCTCATCTTCTCGCAGATTTCAACACGATCTTCCATCGGAAACAAATTGGGTATTTCACCGGAATTCAGCAAATTACTCAGATCTTCCAAAAACGATTCTTCTTTGATCTACATCAAACACATGATTATTAATTTAATTATAGATTACTTTCAGCTTAATACCTGTGTATCTGTAAAAAGGAATATGCCGTGCTGATCTGTGGCGCTCGCTTTTCTTAAAATAAGTTTAATATCTTCGTGCCACTCGTATGCACCATATTGTCGTGTTAATTCTACTTGGAAAAGCTCATATTCGGAGATATGCGCGGCCAAACGTGTCAAGGATTGCCTTCCTGAACCTCCGACTCCTACCAATAGTGCATGATTTCTAGGCTGCTTTACTATTCTGCAGATTTTCGATAAATGTTCAATAGCAAATCTAAAATGTTCAAATTCTTGTAATATAAGTATATTTCAATTTCTAATATATATTTACCTAAATAGCACCAAATTCATAGGCTTCTTAGACATGTTATTAAATTCTCGGAGGTATCCTTCAACTATCTCCCTCAGAAATTCTAAATCAAGAACTTCTATATAAAACCTCTGGTCTGCTTTCGGATTAGCAAAGTCGCAATAAACCAGATGCCTTAATTCGGTTTCCCCAATCTGTTGTGAAAAAAAATATATATTGAAACAGTTTCTCTGCGTAACTACGATATTTACTCTGGTGGATGTTTTCGTCATCAGCCTATGGAACATTTTGTTTAAATCCTCTTCTAATCTATGTAAGGAAACTTCATGTAAAGTATTGAACAACCAAGATTTATCCGAGTCGTCAATCAGGCGGTCACAGTACACTCTTAAAATTTCGTGCACCCAAAGCCGTTTAATTGCTACCATGTCTTCCATTGTCTCTGGTACAGACAATAAAACGCCCTACAAGACAGATATTTCAGTTCAGAATGATATAATCATATTGTTATACCTGAATAACTCTGGAGAAATCGCGTAAGTTAAATAGGTAATGTGATTTAGCTGGAGTGGGTAACAAATTAATGCGACTCAGCTTGTATATATCCAACGTAGCTAAAACAATTTGTTCGATGCATGGATCAAAGTCCTTGGAGAATCCTCTAAAATAATTATAATGAGATTTTCATTCAATTTCAAATTGAATTTAATACCTAGTATCTAAATGCCACAGCATTATTTTACTGAAGACCATAACCATTACTTCGTCTTGAAACTCATCGATGCAAACGTGATTAAAATGCCTTGCGAATCGAGGTGTCACCGTATTCCGACCATCGCCCGGCGGTCCCATTGCGCAGATGAACTTAAATAAACGCATTAATATATACTTTTAAAGAATGCTTGCAAAATGTATACTTGTATATCTATTAGTCTCATTGCAACAATATCTTTACGGTCGTACCAAATTTGATGATCGAACCACTGTCTTAACAATTCAATAGGCGGTTGCGCGCCGTACGTTTCTTTCAGTGGCATGCTAACATCATCTACAAATATGACGCTCTTCTTGCCAACAGGTGGTCCATAAACACCTACAAGATACGATATTTTTAATTAAAACCACTTTCGTTTGCCGTCGGGGCTCGATAAAATAAGAATTGTTGCAAGTACCTTTGCGCCTTTTATCCAGTTTGCTCATAATAATATCCTGCGTCTGATTTGCCGACGTTTGAGCGGAGAAATTTAAAAACATCGGCTTATAAATATTGTTATCATTCTTTTTCAGTAGAAAGTCCTAAAATTAAATATTAACAATTACATTTTGTTCATATATCAAATAAACTAAATTTTACGTAAACGTAAACGGATTTCCCTGTGCCAGTTGGTCCAATGAACATTAGAGCTTTTTGATGGAGAACAAGCAATTGCATTACAGCAATATTCCTAATTGTTTCAACAGTTGGAACAATAATCTGATTAACGGGAATATCTCTGGGGATAGGTGGCATAGACATGAGTTCGTCAGTCCATAATTTCCATTTACCTTTGCCCTAAAACCTCTTCCATGAACACAACATGTTACTACAGCCAGTAATTGATTAAGCAAACCTCTTTAATATATCTATAATCGAAAACGGTTTCACCGACTGGAATCGTGAATATGTACGGTTTTTCCGGTTTGGGTATATCAAAAGGAATTTTCAAATTTTCGATCGTCGCCTTGGGAAAGTCCCTGTCCAGCAAGCCGCGGAAAAGCGCATTGAATTTGGGTCTACTTTCGGCGAATAACGTTGCGCCCATCCCCCAGATGCACGAAAAGAAGAAGGATCCCTCGAGTTGAGCCCTGGTGTCCAGGTCGTTTGTGCTCTCCATGAATTTCTCATCGTAAAAATCGTCCATGAAACAATCGAATAGATTCATTGTGCTTTGTAACAAATTTGAATCAGACGTTGTAGCCATTTCCTATTTAAAATATGAGAAATCAATCAATAAATCATGGATAAAATGCATGTCAAGACATTACAGAAACACCGCCGTGTCTAATCAACCACAAGATTGGTCCAATAAATCTCATAAATAAGTTGTAGACCAATACTTTAAAATCCTCCAATGACGGTGGTAATGCATTGATCCAAGACTTTAATAAAGGTTCCCAGCCTAAAGATAACGGTTCTAAATATATCATACCACATCTAGAAACCTAAAAAACACGTATGATATTATTAGTTTCTAAATATTCACCCTATTGATATACCGTAGCTGGAGAAGCAACCTCCAAATCCATAGGTTCAAAAATTAAATTAGTCGTTGGAGCTAATTGTATAATTTCCCCAGACATCAAACACAGTTTTTTATTATCATCCAACACCGTGTTCATGTTCTCTATCCAAATAGCATCGACGGGACCATCGAAAATCAACCATTTTCTAAAATTGGATAAACATTTCATAAAATTCCATTTTTTTACAGTGCTTCACCTTTCATCTGTTGTTGACATTGCAAATTGTCTGTAGCTTACAGCCAGAACTCCGTCTGACCATTCATGAGAAACTGCATCAAATTGACCATACAATTGACCCATCGTAATTGATTTCGGATTCATCACAGTATATATAGCTTTATGTTCATTCATTCCTCCCTATTGTACATTTCATTAATATCTTAAACCTAAATTTTAAAAAATCTTACTCTTTCTTCGACCAATCCTAGTGCATCGGCTAAAACTCTGTAACTAGAAGTTTTACCACCGAACGGTAATCCCACCAACATTAATCCGTGCCTGACTATGATCATTTCAAACAACTGTTGGACTTTTTCCAAAAAGAATTCAGTGTTTTGTAAGTTTTGTGCGTCGCATGTATCTTGGATGGCTTTATTTAAAATGACATAATCCGGCTCTGGTAAAGTGACACCAGGAAACAAATCCGAAGTTATACCCTAATATAGAAATAGTAATATTTAAACAAAATATTTTGGAAAAAATAGCTTGTATTTACCTGAAAGAGTGGAACATCGTGGACGAGGAATTTCGCCAAATTTACATCTTTGATGGATCTTAATATTAAAATGTCCTCTTTTTCTTTAGGATACCGCAACTTTAGCGTACCTGCAGCTCTTAATACAGATTTTACTGCTCTCATACCTAAAATTCAATACAACGTGAACCACTTTTTAGATGTTATATAAATTATCGGTAATTGCCATAATCGTAGTGACACTGTGATGATAACTGTTCAGAGCATAATCTGTAAGTTGCTACTATTTTCACAGCCATCGGTTTAGCATCCAAGAATCCATAGGAATATAACTCTATTTCAGAAATTAAAGCATAATCCGGCACCATCATAGCCACTGACCTAAACAACGCCTATAAAATAATAACTCATATACATGATCAAAAACATAATATAATTGAGTTACTTTAAGATTATCGGGTAATTCTGATCTGCCAGCGTAGCCGGGATTCATGGTAATGAAAACGGCACAACTTGGATCTAAATTCAATTCGGTGCCTTCAAATATTAAAGTTTTGTTTCCTGAATTTATGCCTCTTTGTATGGTAAGAATTTGTTGAGCAACAACAGACAGCACTTCCAAGTCGATTCGGTTAAACTCGTCAAAACACGACCAAGCTCCGCATGAAGCTAAACCCTAAAATATAGGGAATTTAAATACAGTTTAATACTGAAATAGGATTACTTTAAAAAATTTCCCCAGTGCAATGTAATCCAATCCATCTGAGCAATTGAATACAACGCATTGTTTCGCAACAGCCTTTGCTAAATCTTTAGTCGTTTCAGTTTTTCCAGTTCCGGCTGGACCCTCCGGTGCTCCACCTTAAATATCATCAATATATTGAAATTACGTTGATTCATTATTATTATTTCATAAAAATAAACCTAAATGCAAATGAAGTGCACCGAATAGTGTTCGAAAGCATCGATCTGTTAGCGGTGTAATAACTAATCTAGCTATGTTTCCCAAATACTCGTAGCCATATTTTAACATTGAATTTATCATGGATGTAGTCAATTCATTGTGCTCCCAATAATATCGAATCTGACTGAGCCATTGGAAATCGTTCGTATTTCCAACTTTGTAACCAATCAATTCTGTAAGGACATCTCTTGCATGCACGTCCAGCACAACCAGTGCTCCTTCAAATTAACGTTAAATTATATTTGGCAAATTGTTTAAATTCAAATACGTTACCTAATGTTATTCGATTCTGTGAACTTAAATTTCCACGAACGAGATCGACAACCTTGGAGATTTGCTTATTACATTTTCTTAGATAATGTTTCATGGCATCAACGCTCACTTGTATAGCCGCATGTACTTCAGATGTCCAGAAAGTGCAAGCTACAGCTTGTATCTGAAACGAGTTAACTGTATGAAAAAAATAGAGTTTCAGAATACAATTGCGGTAAGATTACAGTCTGCCCTGGCCAAATTAAAACCCATCGATCTCTCGGCCTTTGCGGATAATCATCAATCGCCTGTTGAACTGTCTTGTGGACGGATTTCAACATATCGGCCTCGAGTTCTAAAAGCCACTTTTCTACTTGACCTCTCGCTAATACCGTATGAATAACATCTTCCAATAAAACTTCCTCCCCTTCGCTAGATTTCATCATGGTAACATCCAGTTCCTCTGTGAATTCAAGTCTAGCAATTCCCTCGAAACATTTCTTAAGGTGAGGCTGCACTCTGCGAGATTAAATAAAAAATGCACAAGGAAATGATACTAATACTAATAATATTTTCAAACCTTGTGGGATCTTTGGTTTCAGAAAGGATTTCCAAAAGTTCGTCGTTCGACAAGAAGAAGAACCGCGGGAAATATAAGCGTTTCTTTTCCAGATAATCGTTGAGACCTTTTTGGATCATGTCCAATAAGTTGTTACACTTCTTCAGCTGCTCGGACATTTTATCGATGCAAACAACGTCCATAACTCTCGGAAATTCGTTTACTATTCCCATTATTTCTCGCCAAATCTAAGAAGATATTTGTTGTGTATTATTTATTTAAATATTAATACAGACTTACCTTGTCGACGGCAGTAAATCTTCGTCCTTCCTCTGGCATTTGTTGTTGGATGTCAGGAGATGAAAAGATCGGTTCCAAATACATCCAAGTGCCTTGCACTTTTAACCAATCATCCATAATGTCTTGAAGTAATTCCAATTTAGCTTGCCATGCGCTAAAATAGAAAATATTACATTATTACAATTTCATGAATGCGCTTAAACTCACAGTATTTCTTCCTCGAATGGCTTAATATACGGAGAATTCTTCATGGTTTGCGTTTTAACAATATGATCATCCAAAAGTAATTGTATTTCATCAATAGCGGAAATAATAAAAGTGCCAGTATCCCTAAAGAAGTTAAATTAATTTTAGTAGAATCTACTTCAAGTATATAAGTGAATCTCTCACCTGTAAATTAAAACAGAGAATTCGACGTCTTGCCACTCCTTGACCATCTTAATCAAATTCCTCTCCAAATTATTTTCTTTGGTTGCCGCCTCAGAAACAGCTTCGAATTTATCCAAGTACTCTTCCAAACCATAATCCAATATCTTTCCCAATGTCAGCTCATCATCAATCACGATGGGGAATCCAATGATTTCCGAAATATTTTCCCAATGCCTTTCTTTCATGCCCGGATTTCCAAGGGTTTGTATGATAGGCAAAAATTCTTTGAAACGTTCTATTTGGATTCGAACCTAAACTCAATCGTATATCAATATTACATATATTTGTACTGTTAAAAACTAACCGTATTTGCTAGCTGCTCAGTAAGGGGTCTGTCCGCAAAAACTTTCTCCAATTTATAAATTGATCTGTAAAATTGGCTGGTCTCCGTCTCGACGTCTTCCGGATCGAACGAACCGATTTTCGAATTCACCCACAAACTATGTTTTCTCAGATATTCCATTGCATTATCGTAAAGCATTTTGTACGGACGCAATTTGTCGTGGACGATTTTCCTTTGCGGATATTGCGACGTTTCAAATTTGTACGCAGCTTCCTCTTCGTTTATTAAGTCTATCTTCTCCATCGCCGCGATTAGTCTGTTATCCAATTGCGTGGCCTTCTTGTGATATTTTGGAAGCAACTCGATATCTCCATTATACTGCAAGTCGTTAACCATATTGCCGTAAATGTCCAAGTTCTGAATGAACTTATCTATCTTGGCTTGTAAAGCGCCTTGGAACTCCAGAATCTTTGTATCGACTATTTCATTGTAATCATCTAAAGTTCGTACAATTCTCAAATAGCTAAAAACGAATATAAACCTTTTAGAAAATTGCCTAGAGAGATACACGTTTAATTACGTACAACCAAAATGTATTATTGTTTTGTTTCATCTCGACTGGGGTGCAAACTGCGTGATCCGAAAGATACACCACATATTTCATAACATCTCTCAGACGATCTTCCATCTCCGTCAAGACGACAGTTTCAACATTGCGAACATATTGAATTAATTTCATCAGTTCTGCGGTGTTCGCAGGGACCGTTAAAGCAGTATCAATGATATTCTGATATTCTTCCCCTAAACTAAAATATAGGTAATATCCAAATCAGTTATTTCTATAATTCATCAAAAAAAAACTTTACCTTTTACAAACAAGTTGATAATCGTCAGTTAATCTTTTCGTTAATTTCTCTCGCAGATCCAAGGCAGCTTCGACCAAATCTTCAACCAAGGTGAATCTAAGCATATCGTACATACCAATAGTGGATACATATTCGATAACGAGAGGAATCTCATCAGCTATGCTTTTGAGATTCTCGATTTTCTCGCAGTATTCTTCGAACATGTGATCTTCCGTCAGAAACGTGTCTACTTCATTCTCTGTCTGAAATCATTTATTAATTGAATTACAATTTCGATTCACATTGTACATTCTCACTTCGCCATTCACCAGCGGCAAGTAATCGTCGAAATCTTGAACACGCAGTTCCGGTCCTATTCTTTGTTCATCCAAGAAATCTTTTAACTTTACCTTATACCCAATGATTAATTCCTCCGGTATTAACGGCTGAAATATTTTCCCATTTTTCTCAAGAAATATTATTAATATATTTGACTCACAGTGAGATGATCCATCTCTTGAAATTCTTCCAATTCGTCGTTAATAATTATTGGTTTTATTGTTGGTCCCGGCTCGATTTTAGGAAAGATCATTACAGCCTCGCATATATCATCGATCACTTTGGTGATTGCTTCTCGGAAGTGCTTGAAAGGTGGTTCGAACGCCAATATTGTGACTTTTTGCACGAGATTGATCTCGAAGCCCCTGTTTTTCAACTAGACCAAAATTTTAATTGAATCGTCAATTCCCCGTGCTAGTGTGTACTTACTTTAACATCGGTGATATAATCCACGTAATCGTAAAGAGATTTCAAGCAGAGCATTTGCAAATGGTGCGTCATTATTATATTTATTGCTTTATAGAACCGTTTTGTCGCCTTCACTCTACTTAATGGTGGAATCTTATTCCTCTTTGCGCCATTTAGTAAAATTTCAGCTACGGACTGATAATATTCGTCGATTAAGACTTGCTTTCCGTGCTTAATGTGTTCGCTCACGGTCCAATTGTAGTCGATAAGTTCATAAGCTTTGTTTCTTTGTCTTAAGAGTTTAGTATCGACCAATCGAAAATTGCTTCAAAAAACAATAACATTACAAAATCAATTGATCAAGAAAAGAGAAATTCTTAAGTACCTAAACTTTGAGTGCCATAGATCGTTCAAGGCACAAATGCACGGATTAATTGAAATAATTATTCTCGATATTTTTGCCCTGGTCGCATCGTAGTTTGGTTTCCATTCCACGCTGTGACTAGCCGCTTCGATTTTCTCTGGAGATGCAAATTCATCGACATTCGCAATTTCTAAATTTGCATCTTTCAGAACAAAATCAACTATTGATTTCTTCATAGCCAAAATGTAATCGTCGTTCATGTCTTTTATAGCCTGATCGAGCGGTTCCTTCCACATCTTCAGCTTCTTATGAAGCAACCTCAGAATCTGCTCAAACGATCACAAATGATTAATGAATATAGACATCCATCTCAAGTTACATTACTCTTTGCAAGATGCAATCTTCCAACGGGGCCACGTACGTATCGTCCACTCCGTGACGAATGTAATAATAGTATCGCAATGTCTCGTTTTCCGATCGGGTTATGCAATGTTTATTTTCCAGAAGCACGTCTTTGCCGGTGATCAATTTCACCAGACGATTGCGAAACTCTTCCCTCTGTTTCCGTAATTCGGTGTAGGAATACATTTTCCTCGCCTGTTCCTCGGCTAAAATCATCGTATGCATGAATATTTCGTAAGCCGACGACCGAAAACAAAGTACCTTTGCGCTTTTGCTCCGCCAACTTCTTCTTGTATGTCGGATGAGCCGATGCATAAATTGGTTTAATGATTTCCGGTGGTAAAGAGAATAAGGGCCTTCCAGCCACATTGAAGTCTTCTGGCAATGGAAATCGTTTTTTCCGGGGCGGAATATATCCCTTCGCTTCAAGCTGAACTCTTTTCTCGGCAATCTTCTTGAACAGTCGCTCTTTTTCAACATCTCTTGAAGACATCGTACTAAGTAACATAAAATAGTTACCACTTGTTTCCATAACCGATTTTTATGTTTTTTTTTTTTAATATTTTAAACGCAAATTCAAACTTTGAAAAGTAGTGTATAAACTATTAACAGCAAGTGTAAACTATATCTAAAAGATGTTAAATTAACAACTTTGTTCAGTTTATATACAAATTTGAATTCAGTGTACGCGTGACGTCACTTATATATATGCACTACATAATCGTGTTAACTAATTTTGAGGTTATCTACATTTAAACCCGAAATTCTAAGCGATTTAAAGGTAATTTTACAGAACAAACCTCAAGAAATGTCCATGAAATAGTTTATAAAACAGCACTTGTAAAGAGCACTCTACTCGATGTGTACAAATTCAATCAATACCTCACTCAAACATCAAATTCACCCCCCATTTCATATATTTATTTATTTTCTATGGTAACAGAAGTTTGCCATCACCATCATTTGTACAGTAACATCAAATTTTCTGTATTGTAATTGATAATAATTAATATTATTCTTCGACAGATGATTGGCAAATACTTTGTTCGAAAACTCCATACATCTTTCTCACTATTTAATGTGGAGAAGAAATCCATGCTGGCTACCTTGCGTAAGAAAACTGGCTACACATTCTCCAACTGCAAGAAAGCACTGGAATTGCACAACAATGACTTGAACAAAGTGAGTTGGTACATGAGTAATATGGAGGGAAATATTGTTGCACTTTGTTACAGGCTGAAGAATGGTTGAAGCAGCAAGCTCAAAGCTTAGGCTGGTCCAAAGCAACAAAGTTAGAAGGTAGACAAGCCACTCAAGGATTAGTAGGAGTTTTGATTAAGAACAACACAGCAGCATTAGTAGAAGTGAATTGTGAAACCGATTTCGTTGCTCGCAATGAACATTTCCAAAGTATGGTAGACAATGTTGCTAACACTTGCATTCAACATGCACCCAAACCTCAGGGAGATCGAATTGTTAAAGTAATTATTATTGTATAGGCAACAAAAGAGTTTATTCAATGTAATTTCCATTTGTTACAGGTATGTTTTGACACTGAACAGCTGAAAGATTTAAAGACCAACGATGGTAAATCATTGTCAGACCATTTGGCTTTAATGATTGGAACTGTTGGTGAAAATGCTGTTTTGAAAAGGGCTATGTGCTTTAAAGTAGATGACAATGTGCATTTGTCCTCGTATGCACATCCGGCTGGAAGTAATGGAACTGAAACACTCATGGGTAGATTCGGAGGGGTGATTGCATTGAAGCAAAACATGGACAAGGAAGTGAATTTGGAAGAGTTAGGAAAGAAATTGTGCCAGCACGTTGTTGGACTAGACCCCAAAAAAGTTGGATGTGCAACTGATATACCGGAAAAGAATGCTGAAGACGAAACATGTTTGATTTATCAAGAATATTTGCACGACGAAAATTTCAGTGTGAAGGAAATCTTGGAAGAGAACGGCGTAGAAGTTGTCGATTTTAAAAGATTTGGATGTGGGGAAACCGGCACCATGGAACAGCCGTTGGAAAGCGTCGAAACTTGTCAATAATTTTGTTAGTCAAAAACATTGTAGATACAAAAATGAATAAATTGTAAGTCAAATATAATTAGAAGCGTTTCCATATATAATTTATATTTGATAATAATTTTGGATATAAAAAATAATTACATCGATTATAATTAGTTTACAAAGTAGACAAATTATTGATCGGAAATAATAATTTATGGCCATTATACAAAATAGTATATTCAATAGAATTTTACATTGATAACGAATTAATTATTTAACATTATTTATTAACAATACTTACAAGTTTATGAGAATAATAGTTTCAAAATAAAAACAAATCAATCTTTAGATCTGATATTGTGAGATCTAATATAATTAGGAACAATCTCGTCCAACCATTCCCTTTCTATTGTAGATATACCTCGCAAGTAGCATTTCGTAGTTTGCACGACTTCTGTGAATAATAGTAAAGGAGGCAATTGGCCATGCAGTACTGAACTGGGATGAATGTTAACCACTTGTCGTTTGTCCAACTAGAAAAGTATTGTTAATTAGAACATTCTGTCGAAGCAATATGTACGAATTATACTCACGGTAATATATTGTTTGTCTTTGTGAATTTCTGCTATATTAGTAAACAACCCTGTTAGCAAACATTTCCTAACTTGATCCATATTGCTGCCGCAACTGGACATGGGTATCTCGCATCGTCTGCATACATCGGCCAATTGTGTGCGTACTTCCCGCGCGTAAAGAATATTTCTCATGTGAATATAGTTATCACGGCACCAACTCCTCTTATTGTTTTGGCTAATATTGTTAAATTCACGGTATATATTCAAAAGTGTTATATGATCTCCAAGAGCAGAACAGTATTTCTGCCTCGAAATTTGAGCTTGTTCCCTTTTCGATGGTGGATTTAAAAATATCGACTCGCCGCTTATCAGAGCGACAATTGTTAAAGCCTCTTCCAAGCAGCTGTAATTTTGAGCAGATAGTAGCACTTTACTGAATCTCGGATCCAGCGGAAATTGTGCCATATTTTTACCAAGAGGTGTTAAATCAGACTTATCAACTTCGTTTATAGCTTCGAGCCTCTTCAGTTGCTCGAACGCGGCACGGACGGCATCTTTGGGTGGTTTATCCATGAAGTCAAAACGCATAGCATGAATTCCAAGCGCCAACAATTGGATCGCTACGGTTGCCAAGTTCGCCCGCTGAATTTCAGGTGTTGTCGTTTTCTGCATCATTTCAAATTGAGCCTTGGTGTAAATGCGATAGCAAGATCCTTCCGCTTCGCGTCCAGCTCTTCCTGTTCTTTGCCAAGCTTGCTCCTGAGACGTCCGCTGAATTTTCAATAGATCCAAACCAGTAGAAGGATTGTATGTCCTGAAATTAAATAAATGATATATATATATATTTTTTAAACAATTTAACGATAAAAAATACCTGGCTTTAACCATTCCACTGTCAATTACGTATTTAATTCCAGTTATAGTTACACTAGTTTCAGCGACATTTGTACTTATTATCAATTTTCTTGTGTTGGGCCCAGCTGGTTGAAAGACAGTCATTTGCTGAGAGCTTGGTTGCGATGCATACAAAGTACACACCTTTATTGGAGGTCCTTCAACATCAGGGTCCTTTGCAAGAATTTTTATTTGATGCGCGACTGCTTCGATTTCCTCTTGACCAGTTAAAAACATTAGAACATCATGACTAAAATAGTAAGAATGTAAGTTTAACGGTGATACAAACTTCAATTGTTTAAAACTCACTTGGCTGGTGCCTCTCTATGGATTTTGAAGAATGTTGCAATACAGGCTGTCTGGTAATCTTCATGGGTGGTCTTTGTATAAAATACATTTACAGGATATGTTCTGCCTTCTAAATAAACTGCTTGGCATTTGTTAAAATATTTTGAGAAATGATCAACATCCATTGTGGCAGACATCATTAACACCTTCAAAGGAGTCAATTTCTTTTCTTTCCTATTTTTTTGAGCATCTTTAACAATCCCAAATAGAACATCAGTGTGTATGGTCCTTTCGTGTGCTTCATCCAAGATTATAACAGTATAATCCATCAGTAATTTATCTGCAATTGCTTCCCTCAGCAACATTCCGTCAGTCAAGTATTTAATTTTAGTGCGTTTTGAAGTGATATCTTCAAATCTTACAGTATACCCAACAATCTCACCAACACCTAACTACAAATTAGTAATAGATTAATATATTATGATTAATAAATTTGCTATATGCTTACAGTGTTTCCCATTTCTTGAGCTACTCTCGTTGCGACACTGATAGCTGCTACACGTCTGGGCTGTGTAATTCCAATGCGCCCATTATTTTGCAAACGAGCTGAGTGAATAAATTGTGGAATCTGCGTTGTCTTTCCACTGCCTGTTTCTCCAAGAATAATTAAAGTGTCATGTTTTTGAATTAAATTCAACAATTGTGATCTCTTTTGGAAAACAGGCAACTTTTTCTTCTGCTCCTGGATATCAATTTTGCTCTTTCCATTGGTAACAGACATTGTATTAGCTTCAAACTTTGTATTGTTGAACTTAATTTTCTTCGGGGAAGAAGGTCCATTTTTGGAATTAAATATAACAGGTTTTGGCTTTGGACTTAGATGAAACTTCTTCACATTCTTAGATCCAAGCGAGTCATATTTTGAATCCATGCTTTAACGTTGCAGGTTATGTTATGAGTATCACACGTGTATTAGATATTGCACTGTACAAATTTCTTATATTTCACTATGTTTACACTACAAACTCATTTTACCTTCTCAAATTGCTTAATAACAATTACTAAGTGCGTTGACAACTAACGGTAACTTGGGATAAGGATTACTATTCTAACACCAGTTTTGGAGGGTAAATACAAATTTCTGTTACCCTCCCACCCTTCCATTGCCAATCACAACTAAACCAAACTAAACATAACAAACTCAATTATTAAATTCTTTATTAAATAATATAAATGAATAATGTAAACAATGCTAAATGAATCGTTTAATATTATATAAAAAAATATGAACATCAACAAATAATATTTATAATTTTAAGTGGATTTTATTTTTATACAGCTCCATCTATATTTGCCAGTATTATAGAAACCTGTAATTTTGAGTTTAAGTTAAGCAAGTGCACACAATTGACTCAAAAGTAAAATGGCCGTTCGCAGTGCCATAAGTAAATAATATAAGGAAGAAATATTTAGTGTTGAGTTTAATATTGAAAAGAAAAGAATGTGTTGCGCGTTTCGGATGTGACTGTGACCATAGGAATTGGCGTGTCGTGAAACACAAACTGCTTCAGGAAATAGGAATGCCGAGGTTAGTTTTCCTTTTTCCAACTAGCAAGAATGTAGAGTTAATCAAAGTTTTGTATACATACAAGTTCATGGTATGATATCATAGCTTTGCTGATAAGATACACAATACATAGCACTTACAAACAACTAATTAAGTGTACTCTTCATTTTCTGACTTATTTAATATATAATGTATGCATTTCGAAATGTCTGGGGAAAGTTTCTGACTGTGAAACTGACTAGAATTTATTATTATTTATTACTGACTGATTATTCATCCTTTTTTTCTCTATGAAAAATGTGATGTTTAGCTTCAACTTTAGTTCGCATAAAGTGTGCGATGTAATCCAATTTTACACATCTATAATTGTATTCTTCATATGATTGAAATTCTTAACAGGATTATCTCAGAAGTCCTTATATAATTGTATTATCATTTGAGTTCACTTTCTGTTGTGAGCATATTTGTGTTTGAAATGCGGGTATCACATATTATGTTTTGCCTGAAAGTATAATTGTAATCTATTGACTTTTTAATTGAATATCATAAGATTAATATAATTTCATAGATAAATATAAATGTTATCTAATATTATAACTGCTATGTTAATGTGCATGTACTCATAAGCATTTGAAGCTAGCCTTACTTGTTAATAATTTAACGGGGCGCAGGGGCAGAATGATTGCGTTCAATAACAATGTTTGTAGCAGTTTTTTTAAATTTGTTTCAGTATAATTTTTGTTATATAAATATCTTTTGTGTTTGTTTCTAAATATTGTTATTGATTTATTGGATAAGTTAAGTCAAAGCATCTAAAATCTTAAAAACAAGTAGAAAATGCATATTGGTAAATTTCTGATTTCATTTATGTTTTAGTGCATTTTCATGAGATTCGATGCACAATAATCATAATTCGGTTCGGAAGATGGAGAAGGTGATTGATGAGGATAGGGAGAGGCGTCTCCGAGCGTTGGAGGACCGCATACAGGATCCAAGGAGTATAGGAAACATCGATTCCCTTTTAGATACGGTGCAGGCTCTATGTACCGACTGCGATCATCCGTCCGTAAAGAAATTAAAGAACGTGGAAGTGTACACAAATCGATGTAATTGATAATGAAATCGCTAAGAAAAGTAGCTTTAATTAATTGCCATTTCTATTTGTAGATGATTCGTTTGCGTCAGACATCGTAAAGTTACGTATGAAAACAGATGATTATGAGCACATTAAGGTGATTGGAAGAGGCGCCTTCGGTAAAGTACAACTGGTGAGGCATAAGTTCACGCGGCAGGTTTACGCGATGAAACGATTGAGCAAAGCCGATTTGATCAAACGGTCCGATTCCGCATTCTTCTGGGAAGAAAGACATATTATGGCACACGCCAGTTCCGAATGGATCGTGCGCTTGCATTTTGCCTTTCAGGATGCGAAGAACTTGTACATGGTCATGGATTACATGCCCGGTGGCGACATTGTCAATTTGATGTCGAATTATGAGATTCCAGAGAAGTGGGCGAAATTTTATACAATGGAAGTTGTCCTTGCTCTGGACGTTATACATACCATGGGTTTTGTGCACAGAGATGTGAAACCTGACAATATGCTGTTAGATAAGTACGGGCATTTGAAATTAGCGGATTTTGGTACTTGCATGAGGATGGACGAAGATGGTTTGGTCAGATCGAATAATGTGGTCGGCACGCCGGATTACATTTCACCAGAAGTACTTCAAAGCCACGGCAAAGGCATCTACGGAAGGGAGTGCGATTGGTGGTCCGTCGGTATTTTTGTGTACGAAATGTTGGTTGGAGAGACGCCCTTTTATGCGGACAGCTTGTTGGGAACGTACAACAAGATTATGTACCACGAAAATAATTTGACCTTCCCTCCAGAGATTGAAATTACTAAAGAGGCAAAATCTTTAATACAGGGATTGTTGTGCGATAGAACTAAACGTTTAGGTAAGTCAATTCTATTTACTTTATTTTCTAGCATATTTAATATATATATATCAATTCAACAGGAAGAAATAAAGTTGATGAAATAAAAAATCATCCATTCTTTATAAATGACCAATGGACATTTGACAATCTCCGTGAGTCCGTCCCACCAGTCGTACCGGAATTGTCCGGTGACGATGACACTAGCAACTTTGATGATTATGAAAAAGACGAAAGCCCCGAAGAAATTTTTCCTACGCCTAGCAATTTCGTTGGCAATCATTTACCTTTTATCGGTTTTACTTATAATTCTGACTATCAATTGCTTACAAACACTGACCACGTGGACAGCAATCATGTAGTTGATTCTAGTGCTCAAGTAAGCAAATTGGAAAATCTGTTGGAGCAAGAGAAGAGCAACACAGCGGCCTTAGAAACTAAACAACGAATTTTAATCACTCAATTAGATACATTAGCTCAACGCGAAAATGAAATGCGAGACGAGGTCTCGCACTGCGAGAAACAATTGACGATAGCGAAACACGCCCAAAAAGAAGTCCAGAGAAAATTGGAGATTGAAATCGAAGTTCGCAAGAAAAACGAACAAATGCTAGTCGATCTGAAGGAGCAGCTAGAGGAAGAGATGAACAAGAGAACGCGAGAAATGAACAACAATCAACAGCATAACGACAAGATTAATTTGATGGAGAAGCAAATCGCAGAGTTGCAAGACAAAGTTAAAGTCGAGAGCGAAAACTGTCAGAGATTGCGGAAGCAAGCAGCCGAATTGACGATGGCCAAGAATACTTCAGATCAAATGGCCGGAGAATATCAAACGATGCTTCACAATTTGCAAATGCAGAAAGCTAACTTGCAAAGTGAAATTGCTTCCCTGCAGGGACAGTTGTCCCAGGAAAGAAGCTCCAGATCGCAGGCTTCCGATCAGCAGCTCGTGCTCGAAAATCGCGTTCAGTCCTTGTTGGGCGAGGTCGAAAGAAGTCGCCAGAAAGAAGGAAAGCTATCCCTGGACAATATGCAAGTAACCGAACGTGTTTCAACGCTGGAGAAGGAATGTGCGAGTTTAAGTTTAGAATTGAAAGCAGCTCAAAATCGATATGACCAAGAAGTTAAAGCTCACGAGGAGACAACAAAAAGTAGAATTATGAACAAGGAAGAGGCGAATTTAGAAGTTGTGAAAGGTGAGTTGATAACTTTTAATCCCTTTTGTATCTAAGCTCTACGAAATGTAAATAATATTTTCATAACAAAATATGTTTAGTACTCGTGGAAAAAATTAATTTGGGTAATTATTTTTCAATAATGCATACTAAAAGCCATTTATATTTCCGTTATTAACTATTTGTATTTTTTAGCGTTACAAACAAAATTAAACGAGGAGAAGAACGCTAGACAGAAAGCCGATCTAAATTCGCAAGAGAAAGAAAGACAAATATCTATGCTGTCCGTAGATTACAGACAAATCCAGCAGCGCTTGCAAAAGTTAGAAGGCGAACATCGACAAGAGATCGAAAAGGTGAAAGCCTTGCATAGCCAGATCGAACAAGAGCAGCAGAAGAAATCCATTATTCAATCCGAATTGGGACAGACTTTATCAGAAATAGCTCGTCTGAAAGCGAAAGAATCGAAAACACTGATTGAAATTACGCAGCTTCAGGAATCGAAAAAGTCCATTGAAGAAGATCTTTTTAAAGTTAAACGTGACTGGTCTGTGGAGCAATTGCAGATTAAGGAACTTCAAGATTCGTTGGAAACTGAACAATATTTTGCAACATTGTATAAAACTCAAACGGTAGAATTGAAGGAAGAACTTGAAGAGAAAATGAAAATGAACAAAGAGTTTGAGGATGAAAGGTTATCACTGAAACACCAATGTCAAATTGCGATTGCCCGTGCCGATTCTGAAGCACTTGCCAGATCAATCGCCGAAGAGACCGTTGCAGATTTGGAAAAAGAGAAAACGATGAAGGAGCTCGAGTTGAAGGATATTTTAGCGAAGCATCGAAACGATCAGAATGCGAAGGAAATCTTAATTAATAACTTCAAAGATCGAGAATCGGACTTGAAGAAACAAAATGATCAATTTTTAAAAGAGAAAGAAGATTTTAACAGACAAATAAAGCAGTTGCAGGAGGAACTTAACAAGAATACGGCAAATAGCGAGGAGCTTGAAAAGATTAGAGCCAGATTGGATACAGAGAGTTTGCTTAAGCAGCAAGCGGTCAACAAACTGCATGAGATCATGAATAGGAAAGATAATACCAGCGGTAAAGGCAAGAGTAAGATTTCTAGTTCGGATCTGAGGCGGAAGGAGAAGGATTTGAAGAAACTGCAACAGGAGTTGACTTTGGAGAAAGAGAAATATAACCAATTGCACCAGAAGAATATACAAGAGTTGAATGTAAGTTATTTGTTTAAGACATTGTTTCATGTATTACTGAATTATTATTATTTTAGAATCAATTGGACGCCGAAGTTCTTCTGAACAATAGATACCTAATGGAGATGGCTAGTAAAGATTCGGAAATTGAGCAGTTGCAGAAGAAGTTGTCTGTTTTGAATAGCGAGACTGCGTCTTTAAGCTCAGCAGACAATGAAGGAGAGGATATAAATTTGGATTCTGCTAGATTGGAAGGCTGGCTCTCCATTCCTAACAAGCAAAATATTAAGCGTCACGGATGGAAAAAACAATATGTCGTTGTTTCTAGTAAGAAAGTAATTTTCTACAATTCCGAAAATGATAAGCAAAATTCGGATCCCGTCATTGTCCTTGATTTGGGGTAAATTTAGAAATCTTGTACTTAGGAGTGTGTATATAATTAATGGTTTCGGATTTTAGCAAAGTGTTTCACGTTAGATCCGTTACGCAGGGCGACGTGATCCGTGCCGATTCTAAGGACATTCCTAGGATTTTCCAATTATTGTACGCTGGCGAAGGAGAATCGAGGAAGACGGACGAGCAAGGAAACACTTTGGACATAAGTTCGATTCGTGGCGACGACAAGCAAGTGCCATTGGTACATAAATGGCACGAGTTCTTGCAAATTTCGTATCACATGCCGACTACTTGCGAGGTGTGCCCGAAGCCAATGTGGCACATGTTCAAACCACCCCCAGCCTTGGAATGCCGAAGTGAGTTCAAACAAATCACAAGCGATTCTTTTAAAATTGATTATTCAACTGCGTCTTTACAGGATGTCGAGTGAAAGTGCATAAAGAACATTTAGAAAGGAAAGAAGACAATGTGCCGCCATGCAAGCTGCACAGCGATCCTACGTATGCCAAAGAATTGCTACTCTTAGCGCCGTCGAACGACGAGCAAAAGAACTGGGTCAATAGACTTAGCAAGAAGATTCAGAAATGCGGCTACAAAGCTAACAATTCCAATGCCATAGATTCCGCCAAGGTCTCACCTAGGTAAGTTATTGACCACGTCCAATGGACATCTCAGAGCTTTTGTGTTGTGCTTTGCAGTCTTTAGCATTTTAACCGTTCCGTAATATTTAATATTTTATGTTTTTTGATGATTTTTATTGCTTAGGGAGTCAACTAGATCATCACTTAAATCGTATCTGAATGTACAGCAAAGATCGGCCACATTGCCAGCTAATACGTCGATGAATGTCAAATGATTATTAATTAAAGGAATCGTGATATATTATACAATATTAAACTAAACTAAATGAGAGCTGTGAATGCTGCGTTTAAAAGTAAAATCACTAACAATAATTTGAGTGAAATTATATTACTATATGTGCTCAATAAGCCCGCCTTAATTACTTAAATAATATCGAAAACTAAGAATGCAATTTATTTTCTAAATATTGTAAATAAATCCTCTCCTTTTTTATTATCGAAACGCCGTTAAAACAATTTTGTTTATTTCTTTTTTTTTATTTGTTGTCTCTCGCTTTAACATATTATATTATATATACATATAATGATTTTATTAATTTTTTGGCTTCTGAATTGAACTATTTAAGCGTAACTTAAATAACCATGGAGTAAAAAATGAAACATGAACTTCTATATATTTTGTAGATGTATTTATTATTTATTAGTTTTTTACTTTACATTCCGCGCAAGTACACAGTTTTGCACTACTCTGTATATTATATTATTATTATATTATTTCTTTTTTGTTATAAATTCACTAATTATTTGTGTGTTATGTTGTTTAATTTCATGTTAATATAAATGGGAGTTGAAAGTATGAATAGACACTACTGTAGTTCGATTTGTTGAGTAATTGATTGAAGATGGAAAAAAAAAACTGTGCCTTAACGGTGGTAATTATATTTATTGTCGATTAAACTTGTTGATATTTTTTTAAAGAAAAACTTAGAAATGGTATTTTATAATGATTATCCTCCTCTCTATGCTTTATACAAATTGTAAAACCAAAACGATCTGTTTTAGTGTACAATAAAATATTTTATTTATACCAATATTTATTTATGTCTGTGTTTTTACCTTTTATTTATTCACCTTCCTTACTTTATTATCCAAACAGTAATACTATTGACATCACATAAAGTTATAGTATTTCCAAAATGTAATGTAATTCCAATAATTTTGATTCAATCAGAAAAGATGGTAATTATGATTAAGGATGTAAGCATTTCTTGTAGGTTTTGTTTGTATTTCAAATAAATATTCAATAGTAAATATATATTTATAGACAAACATTATATAAATATGAAAATAATTCGTTCTCTTGAAGAAAAAGCAATTACAAGTTGTATAACATTGCAAATATACTAACTGAATATTAAAATTACAGATTAATTGTGATTTCTATGCAGTTTATAAATAGTAAAAGATTGTAAAAATTTATTTTAAACAGCCAAAAGTTTAACGCAAAATATGAATAAATAGTTATTGTACATACAACCATCACCTGTTTAAAATCTTAACTACCGCAGATTAAAATAATCCAACTTTCTTCTTCAGTTCCTGCTGTTTCCATCTCGGTAAATTTTCGAATTCCCTATATTGCATTTTGAAAAGGTATACGAAATCATCGTGAGTTAAATGCAGCTAAAAGGAAATTCATTATTTTTCACAATGAATATTTGATTTTTCAACTCACCTCTTTGACTAAAGGATCAACTTTACTCGGTAGTTTCTCCGAAGGTCCTTTCAAAATACTTATAGGATACTTGTCGTATCTATCAAATACATCTTCACCGTAAGAATTTCCCATCACCGGTTTCGGAATAACTTCTCCGCCTTGCAATTCCTGCCTAACATCGTCGAAACATTTGTAGCTCTAAATATAGTGTAAAAAGTTATGAGTGTTTAATTTGATTGTGATCAATGCTGAAGGATGATATACCTTCCACATGTTTTCATCCCACGGTTTGAAGAATCCGGTGAAATTGGGAGGCTCGTTTCCTTGTCGGATTATGACAATAGGAGTGTTCATATCCTTTCCGCAAGGATCTGAAATTAGTATTTTATGTATTCGATCAATCTCCGTATTTGCATTGTTTAATACCGGATTTGAGATAGTCTTTGGCCAATTCTAAACTAAGCTTGTTTTCTTCTTTGGTACTTAATTTACCAATCCAAACGAAGATGGTGTCGTGCGCATCCAGAAGCATAACATCTTCGGGTATTAAATCGCTTTGCGAAAAGTTGAACAATTCTTCAGCTGAAAAGCAACGAATCAACAATTGCCGTGAGGATAATTTGTAGGGTACCTCTGAACTTTCCGCTTGTGGTGGAACATTGAAATAGCCTCGCAGGTTTCTGGAGTCCATCGACGCTCAACATTTTAGATGTTGTATAAGCAGTTTTGCCTCCTAGCAAATCCCAGAACTCGTTCGGTTCCTTACCTAAAGTGAGTTCAATTATATTCATTTCCTTAATAATTTTCTTGATGTTTTGCAGCAATTGATTGTAGTTGCTATGAACGGTTATTATTCGTTTATTAATGCAAATTTACCTTCTAAAATGATTTCGAAATCTTTTCCCGTGAAATGTTTAGCCATTTCTCTTTGATCACCGGTCGAAGTGTTTCCGCACCAGATGAAATAGTGCTTTCCCTTCTTCAGAACGAAACAGTAATTCGAGTTTAACGCATTGGCCTTGTAATTGACTTGAGAGGCTTTGCTGCTGAACGACGTAGAGCCGTGGATCTGCAGCAAGTAATTACTAGGATGTTTCAAATTACGACCAGACTCTATAAATGTAAACACTTAATGCATTGTTATTACGCTTAATCGATATTACCATCGTAATCCGTTCCTTCACCCTTATACGTAATCATTTTTCCTTTAAATAACTGAAGGAATTGCGCAGGTTCTTTGCCTTGCACCATCCTGATCTGCACGGCGATGCCCTCCAGCTGCTTATCGATTTCATTGGCCTTCAGCTCTGCCGCCTTAATCTCTTGTTTATGCGCGTTTGAACCCTAAACATCACTTCTGTATTATAAGTTTGAAAACAACGCAAATATATTTACCAGCCAGTAAAACACTATGTGTCTGACGGATGACGTAGAGTAATTGTACCAGACAATATAACAATCTCCGGAGAAGAAATGGCCGTAACGTTCTTTCGGTATTTCAATTGCATCGTTTCCTTTGATTCTCCAAACCATAATTGAGCCTGAGCCATCATCGACTAATTGCGTTTCTGCGGCCAAAGCCGGTCTCTCCGACATCGTTAAGGCATCGAATTTTGTTATCACTCGTTTAGCAACTACATGAATGGAATTAATTACAAAGATAAACGATAATTAATTAGGTACACTAACTGGATTTCCCTTTGCAAGCATCTCTGTCCGTCCAATGGAGGAACAGCATTTTAAATTCCAAACATTCGGACCCTTCGATTACCCTGGTTACGCTGGTGTTGTTTGGATACTTTTTCTTCTTGACAAATCCTCTGGCATTGCGCATAGCCTCAACCCTCTCCTTATCGCTAGCCCTTTTCCCAACCCAGACCCAAATACCGTGGATGCCATGATCAATAATATAAACATCCTAAAATCCGATATATATTAACAAGAAATCTATGGATTTGCAAATAGTAAAAATTACATCAGATTCGAGGTCGGTCTGCAGTAGTGGTCCACCCTTAATTTCCGTCACTCTGTATTTTCCGCTGCTATCCGTGCATCTGTAAAGCCGCAGAGTGGATCTGAAACTCTTCTCGTACTCTTCATCGACTGAGTCATGATTAGGTGGCAAAACGTGTCTTTTATCTAATGGTAGATAACACTGAAACTCCGACTTTTCGCTCGCGGACATAGTTTGTTCGTATCCATCGTCTATGAAGGTGATTTTTTGAATTCCCGTTTCCGTCTTGAGCTGGTTCGCTATCTAAAATAATCTAGTGAATATTGGCTTGATATTCAATTACAAATTTATACCTTAGCGCTGTGCAATTTCTCCACGGCATTCGCAGCTCGGCCGATCCAAACGAAGATTACCTTGTCCGTCTGCACCAAGAAAGCGTCACCGCTATTGAAGTGACTCCAGGAAATGGAATTCAATTGAGTCAGAATCGGCGTCCTCCTACCTTTGATCTTGTACAATTTCGGATGATTGTTGTTGATTATTTCGCGTAGCGGAGTATTCGTGCCACCTTTCAAAATGCTATAAACAAATGTTAATCAAAGCCGTTAAAGATCATGAGTTGCGAGGCAAATACCGAATTCCGTTCTTAAAGTAGCTTTTGAAGCGCGGACTTTCGTTTCCTTGAGTTTCCCGATGCTGAATTCCGACTCCACTCAAATACCCATCCAGCTCGACGGTTTTGTAAGCTGCAGCTCCGGATTTCTCCGCAGACGTTGAAGAGCCCAACCAGAAGTGAATATGAATTTCGATCGGACCCTTAACTTCCCTACACTAATTACGTAATTGAACGTGTTATTCTTTTCTATGTTAAACGCAGATTCGTCAGTATTTACCACAGTGTCTATTGTCGCTGAGGCACCTTGTTGCGAGGATGCGTACACTATGTAGGAGTCTGCATCGTAGAATGTACCGTAATTGTCTTTGGGCAGTGCAACAACATTCATATTCTAGTCACATTAACAAGATAATTAGATTATTACGCTCGGTTGAAGATTAATGGCTTATGTACATGTCTCATTAAGGTTTAACAAATTTTCTCACATTCATGACCGTTTTTTGGTAACAACGTTATTTAACCTTTTTCTTGTAATGCAAGTAACGTTCGTCCTACAACAAAGATTATAACATGCAGCTAATTTCCATGCCGCATGTTGTATTTTACTGTTAAGCTACACTGTCACCTCTCTAAGAGGTATTACCGCAGAAACACGCAATGAGCCATTAATAATAATCGTAACTTTAAAGTGCAAAATCTTCGTGACTAATGAAAAGAAATATTTTTTTGTTTACCTCGATACGCCATATATGGAAGCCGGTGCAATTCCTTTGTATTTTTCGAAATGCTGCATCCACCATACCGTTGGATGTTCCGTTCGAGAAACCATCTGCATCATCCTTGAATATTTAATGCATTTGTTAGAAGAAATTATTATTAAACTAATCAAATCATGAAAAACCAACAACATTTGCATCGTTAATAAACCATTACAAATTATTCGATATTCATCCTAATCATAGCTACTAATTACCAATCTTAAATAGTCACATTTAAAATATTTCAACTTTCTAAAAGTGAACTCACAACATTAACAAGAAGCAAATAAATTACTTGTTTGCAAATTCCAATTTGTTGTTGACTTGATTGAAATATCAAATGTTTCTAGATATCAATCATCGTTGAGCAAAACGAGGAAATCGGCTCGTTAAACTTGGATGAAAATCGGTGTAAATTGAAATAGCAAAAACCGATTTGTGTTTAGCTTCTTAACGGTGAAGCTCGTGAAGATTGATGACGAGCGCATAGACAAAAAAAAAGAATATTGTACAGTTTCACATCATCTTTACGTTGATTATAAACACATTAGACATGACCGGCAACGCGTTACGTGCGTGTAAAAGTAACAGCCGGTTATGTGATTGCATTGTGTGCAGCTAACAATCGCATTGTCTTAAATGGTCAGATTCTGTTTTTCTTCTTCGTTTTTCATCCGATTCAAATTATAAATAAACTGTAAACGAAACGACGTCTGTATTTTCAATTACCAATACCTAAAATCATAGTAATTACATTATTTCATTAAGCTTAAACAAAATTATACAAACAAAAAAAATGATACGATTATCCAATTATACTTGATACTAATTATAAGTTAATTTATCTAATTGTATGAATATTAAAATGATTTAAACAAGTTTTTTTATAGTATTAAGTTATTCACTTTTAATATTATATCAAAATAGTTAAAATTAAGTAATTGAAAATCATTTTATTTGTAAATTAATTTAAAATCAAAATTATTTAATTTTAATAACTAATCGATTTCGTATTAACATTTTAAAACTAATCATAAAATATGAACTATTATATACTTTTAAAAATTTTGAAAGATGTTATAAGATATGAATATTAGTAAAATCGATATAACCGTACGTAGTCTATATGCTGAATCTCGAAGACGTGCATCTTGCTGTGAGTTGTTTCTAATTGAATCAATTGATCATAATAACACCAACTAAAACACTGATCTCGCGCACCGAACTCGAAGTGCGAACCGATTCAAACCTTGGACAAGTCACAAGCAAAGTTCTGTGGAAACTAGTTGCTCAATTTACGCGGAACTAATTTGCAAATGTGATTACGATTCTATATATATGTATATAAACTTATTGCTGCTTTCTTGCAAAATTTTGATGTTTTACACGATATGCAGAGTGCTCACAAGTCGCGAGTTTAAGGAAGAGTGCTTGGAGTGAGTGACCCTCAGATCTCTTCCATTGCTGAGCACACCTTCCTACCCATTCAAGACGCAGACTGCGCCGACTGACCGAATATATTTCTATATCTATGTACATATACCCGTCACAGAGCAATAACGCCGGAAGATCATAATAACCCGAATAGGTAACTATCCTTCATGCAAGAACGGATCAAGAGGGCCAAAAACTCCAGCTCCAATTCTTACAATACAAACTAAGAACAACAGTTGCTTCAACATTATTAGTTCAAAGAGAAATCGTAATTGAAAAACGAGGAATCATCCTCCAATCGATTTCGTATTTCTAAACATGGTTCGAAAGAAAGGTCAGTTACTTAATATAGGTCATAGGTAGGGCAGTGAAAGAAAATTGTTTGCTTCAAAAGCAATGATTATTGCGCAAACAAACATATTCCGATTGGATGAAATCAATGAAACTTAATACAAGTATTATATAATAAAAAAGCAGTTATGGAGATTAGTCATTGGTAACAAAGTGTTTACATCAAAATTTTCTTATCAAACTTATTTATAGTTTGCCGCACCGAGAATAGCGCATTGTTACAAATATTCTACGAATCGTTGAATATTCATAGCATTTTTATATCTGCAATTTATGCAAAGCGCTTATTCTAATTATAAATTATTGATTCTCGTGAAGGCCACGGTGATTATTGATATATTGCATGGCGTTATTACGTTTTCTCAACTTACAATGAAATATGAGGAATTCCAAATTCATTTTTGTTTCGTGTTTGTAATAATTATTATGCAGCTTTAATTATTCACAGCATGAAGTGCTAACTCGAGGTTCGCGTTTTGCAAAAGCCTTCGGCTCTAATGAGAGGACCGAGACAAAAGGCATTTCAGCAGTCATTTAAAACTCATTTGTATTCGAATTACCAAGTTTGCAAGAGAAATCTTAACGATTCGAACGCAAACAATAAGTGGGTCCATTGTTTCCGAAAGAACGCAAACAGCGACAAAATAAGAAGCAGCAAAAGAAATGCGAATTTCTTGCAAAGCCATGGGATAATCCGCGACTTTTTTGCTGTGGCTAAGAAGAAATCGCAGCATCGTCGATATCCATTCTTGCGTTACGTTTTCGGTTTCAATCCGTTATTATTGCAGCGGGTTACAGTTACGAATACATCAGATTGATATCAATAAAGGTGTTGCGAATCGAGTGCCTTTCTATGCTTCACGGCGAGAGGGAAGAGAAGGAAGAAGACGGAAGGAAAGAAACAAAAAGTGTGCTCGAAGACCTGACGGACGGAATGAATGCGAATCGCGGAGCGGTCAGTTTATTTGTTTTTGCAGCAACGAATCTTCACGGATTGTTGAAACGAATGTCTTCAGGCCGACCGCAACGGTCCGATTCACTTTTTCGCATTTGCCACGCTAATTTACCCTTCGGCTCCGATCGCCGCACTCCATATTAATTAAGCGTAATGAGTCGGAATTTATGGATGGATGGATGGACGGGAATCCTAGTTTTATACATAAAGGTCTCGTCCCATTGTTTCGCGTTGCAATGCGGCGCGAACAGAGCGTCTTTAATTGATGTTTATGGTCAGGAAGAAGCGGAACAATCGAGATCCCATAGTTCTTAGGAAATGCGTTGCATAACAATCGGGTCTCCTTGTAGTATTACACTGTTTGCAGCATGTCACGGACGCACTCAATTATAGCTGTCCGTCATGTCATGAGTAAGAATAATATATTTCTTGACTTGATTTGTCCATATGGGGTAAAAGGTATTTATAGATGTGCGAATTTAACGTAGATGCGACAGCAGCAGAAAAACACATCATCGGCTAATGAATTTAATGAATTGGAAGCGAAGCAATCGGAAGGGAGTCGCCTTTAGATTGCTTGTGACAAATTCAGTTCATCGAGGTCAATAGAAAACGCTTAATAAGAATTATTGGGAATCAGCAGATTTAGAACCTAACTAATTTAGATCAGACATCGTTCATCTTATCTACACACTAAGTCTTAACGAGTTATGCATGCGGTAGTAGTGCAACGCATGCAATTAACGGGATTATGAATAATTATAAATGCACCAGATTAGCACGCTCACAGTTTTCTAAATGCACAAAATGTTAATACCAAATAGCAGGAAACGAATTTGTATTTACGCATTTCTTCTTCGTTTAATACTATAGAATAGTGGTCTTCTTTTAAATGCTAAATGCTATTAAGCATTTGATTGAATAAATATTCACATTCACAACTTAATTTTTCTCTATTTAACAACTAATCAAGTATGATGTATTTGTCTTCAAATATAATTATAGCTTTTTAAACGTTGTTTTTTTTTATCTTCAGGATATGAAATGGACGACATGTGGTGTTTTTAATTACCTTTTGATTAATTGATAATTCACTTTCTAATTGATAGCATGAATAGTTCATCTCAAATACATTATGTACCCGTCAATCGATTGGAGAAAATTGAAAAGTGTAAACTTTCGTGTGAAAGGAAACTGCATAATTTGAAGAAGAAAAAAACTGTAAATTAAATGTATTTCATTCGTGGGAAAGTGCTTTTATAATTGAATTAATTCGAATAAAAAAATGGGAAAATTAAAAACGAAAAAAAAAAATTATATCGACAATTGTTAATTATCTTATTTGATAATTATATAGGTAACATTTGTGACTAATAAAGTTTGTTATCATATTAAAAAAATAATAATTTTTCAGGTGAAAATTTGCAATTAATTGAAGCTAATTATTAATATGATGATTAAATATAAGTTGGGAAGTAGTTGAATGGTAAAGAAACGAAAGAAAATAAGTTGTGTGCTACAAATAAAGTTAAAAATTGTCTGTACTTAATGAGTGCTAAGAACTAACTTACTGTGTATAACGTATACGCACCTCTTTCATAATTAGAAAGTAATCAAAGGCACAACACTTCTGTGACTAATTAGCTGCGTTTTAATTTCGTAGGAAAGGAGGAGAACGAAACTGGATAAGATGCTCACGGCGCGAAACCGAACGCTGCTTGCAGATCTGCAACCTCGTTGCAATTGTCTTTCGGTATCGTCCACTGTTGTTCTATTATTATTGCGTTTTTTTTGTATTTCGGTGGAAACAGGAAAAATTAAAAATAGAAAGTAGCGGCGAACGAACACATGAAATTGTGTGGCAAAATGATTTCCGGAGTGAGGCACAGAAACTGGAACTGCGGTGCGCGGATGCAACAATATTGTGAACGGAATTGACCGGAACCGGAAGCACGCTGTGATAGCCATTCATTGTTGCAACGCTCGTTCGACCATCCGTATGTCTGTCTGTCCAACAATCTAGGGTTTCAAACAATCCCCAAAAGTGAGCTGAGGTCGACTGACGCGAATTGCACTCGCGGAGGCAGTATTTTGTTACGCAGATCACCTTGGGAGCGAAAAATCGCAATTGTTGCATAAGGAAAGGAAAAAGCGTCCGCAATTAATGCACTATTTGGAAACGAGATCGGATTATATTCGTGGTACAATTTCATCACTTGATACTTGAACGTAAAGTAAACTTATGCTAAACTTACATTCTTGGAAGATGAATTAATATGCATGTTAAACTGTGGGGAACCCGGAGCGTTTGTTAAACGGAGCTTGACTCTGTCCTGTACCTTGATTTAACATAATTTGTGCCTCAGAGATCCCTAAAGTTATCCAACTGTTGCTTGGAGTAGTGTAAGAGCGGAAGCGTAAAATTATAGCACAAAAACGATGAAATAATGACGGAGTCGAATGTGGTCGAGCATCCTAAAAGAAACTTGCTTCCAAGAGATTTCCCACATTTACAAAAGGTGTCGAAAAACCTCAATAAAATTAAAATAATAATTTGATTGAAGTCAATATTGCTTTAATTAACACGGTCATTAAAAGTTGATTACTGAAATTGCCGGTACAGATATAACTGTACCATTGAGAGTGGTTACTCTATTAACTGTATATTGAGCGCAAATCACCAATTAAATAAGGCACCGACCTTACGCCATATTCCCCCACGTCTTATCCGAACGATAAAATTATACTTTACTTAAATTTTGAGAAAAAAAATGCGCGGCAGATGCATTATTTACTTGGAAAAAATAACTGTTTGCTGCATTTACATACAAATCGTCGCGAGATGTCATCCAACCACCGCAATTCAAGAAAAGAAATTACAACTTTAACATTACATAAAATATTGAGAAGAGAACTATCTTTACGGATTTGCAATGCATTGCTTGTGTATTTCTATAAAGAAGCTTAATGATCCATAAAAGCAAATTATACTTCCTTAAATTACTTTTTCTTGTTTACCGTTATATAACAATCTTCTTCAATTCAATTTACAGTTCATTCAATTAGAATATTATTTCAATTTCACTAATTTCTCTATGCAAGATAATCCTAGTAGTTTATGAAGGCTTAATTTATGCCAATTTAAAATTAAGCCGCTGCGCAATTTGCATGTAAATCATCCTATACTAGACTGATTTTAGTTTCAGTGTTGACGTACTTCTATGTAGATTCATTTTACGCGAATTCGTTTTGCGTCGACTTCTATAGGAATGCAACTTTATGTTTATATTTACTACGAATCATAATTATATAGCCTTATTTATTGCTACTACAAGAATTTACCATGATCCAAGATACTATAGCCAAAGTCAACCATGATCATAGATACTATAACAAGTTTACCATGATCATAAACACTATAACAAGTCTACCATGATCATAGATACTAAACAAAAGTCTACTGTAATCATCGATACTGACACAAAAGTCTACCATCTACGGTGCTATCACAAATGTATATCCTAGCCTAGGATGCTACAGCAATGTCTACCATGATCAAGTGTGCTAGAGCAAGAACATATTGTGGTTTTGAGGAGCTAATACGAAAATTATGTAATATGCTTCCAGAAATTATATAAATCTACCAAAGTTTACGTATCTATTGAAAATTTCATAAATTGAACATAGTTTTCTGTTCTCCAAACTAAGTGTAGAAATATGAATGACCATTTTAAAAGTTTTAAAGTATAGGTAATAATTAGCAAACATTCTAATAAATTATAAGTTAAACAATTGTGTTTGCTGATTCCGATTAACATAATTAAATGTAATATATAACTTAGATCAATATGAAACATGAGAAGTAATAGCAAATGAGGGACGGCGAAAAAAGATAACTTTCATATATAGGTTGAATAAATATGTAAAAATGATTATATACATAATGCTACAGTAAACCTTTGCAGACAGAGTTCGATAATTATCTGTTGAATCAAACGTTCATTATTGGCCAACAGGAATATACGAACATGTTGTAAACGCGCTCCAGTTTGTCGTGCATATGTAATTGGTACGTCGCGACGCATGGCAACCTGTTACTGCCCGAAGACGCCTAGACCTTGGTCGATCGATCCAATCCATCCAAAGCCGCGGGTTTCGCATGCACACCTCATCCATACACACATACACGCACACACCACACCACCACCGTCGTCGTCGCAGGTATAACATCTGTAATTGCACCCGTAATCCAGGGGAAATTAATCCGTCTGCAAGCCAATTACCAGATCCAATCCTCGCCGCAATCACGAAATTGAACGTGTGAAACATGGGGAAGCATTTCCACACCGTGGCCGCAATGGCCTGCATGAAAAGTTTTCTTTTGGTCTTCAATCTACTATTCTGGGTGAGTTCAACATCGACGACATTTGCAAAAGCAGTTACAATCGCGCACTGAAAGAAAAGCTGCTAACATGATTAACGCAGCTTCTTCAGAAAAACCATATTTGTAGATGCAAATACTCATAAATAATGCATGAAACTTGTATACCTCACAATCCAGCAGTTTCTAATACAATTGGAACCTTTAGAATTGAAAAATTTAACATTTCAAGTGGTGACTTTGTTAAGGGTGTGTCAGCCATATTTAAATTTAAAAAATATCTTCAACTAGAATGAAATCCCTTTAAGCTAAACTAAATTGAAATCATGCATTCACCTCATAAAAAGTATAATTAAATTAAATCAACTACGAAAAGTATGATTACTAGTTACAATGTTTGCTTTGGACCTGCTGTTGCATGATCTTTTATCTGCCGTAATTTCCTGTTTGATTATTATAACCGACAATAAAAACGCTGTTTTGGTATCCGATAATAAGAGTTAAAAAAAGGTAGGAGTGAAAGGCAAAAGAAACACTGCTGTTGAACTATGAAGGAAGGAAGCAATTATTTCGAAATATGGTACACCTTATGAATTACAGTGGGAATTAGAAAATTGTCCGTTTGCAGGAGTATTTCTTTGTGTTATTACACGCACAACTGAGATCGCTCGAAAATAAAGAAATCATCGTGAAAGAGAAATGAAAACTGTGAGAAACTGAAACGCTTGTAATCGCCGTCCGTAAATTGCGTTCAGATGATGATCGATGTGATTGTTGCAGATTTCAGGGATCGCAATTGTTTGTATTGGAATATGGATGGAAGTCGAGCTTTACAAATACATGGAAATGAGTACTGAATTCTCAGCACACGCTCCGTTCGTGCTTATCTTTTTAGGAACCATGATTATCCTGCTAGCCTCGTTCGCCTGTTGTTGCACAATCAAAGAACAACCGTATCTCCTCTACAGTGTAAGTAGTTTAATCATCTTACAAGAGGTAACATTGTTTTATAATTAATGTAAACTAAACAGTATTGTTAATTAGTTTAAAATGGATCAAATACCTGAAAATCCAAATTAAACTCATCTTGCTGCAAAGTTCCGGTGAGATCGCGTTCGTATTTCTTGATAAGTTGCGAAACGTTGTTCATCCACGTACGCTTAACTTTGTAATTAATTTACTGGAAACTTAACATTTTTTCTGACTTGACAAGTTACGTGCTGGAGAAACGTTACGCTTCATGGATTTCAACACTTTATCTCCATGGAAATCTGCGCATCCATTTTTTTTTTGTATATATATTTTTCATTCACTTATTTTTCGTTATTATCATTATCCCTCGCACGGAAAGCAGCTGCAGCGCAATTACTGAAACAATAATGCAGAAGTTGCAATTAAAATTACATTTGAAATACATGAAGCGCACTGCTCTCTCTATTTATTTGCTTGTTTTTTAAATGTGAGTGCAGTACGGAACAATTTTGGCGATACTAGTGGTATTGCAATTCGGTGCTGGGATGTCGATCTTCGCGTATCGCACGAAATTGATGGCTGGATTCAATCAGGGATTGAATCAGAGCATGATCAACTACCGGTCCAAGGATCAGGAGAAAGTCGCCGACTTCGACGCCATCCAAGCAACGGTAAAGATCGTTTCGTTAATTGATCTGGATGACTCAATTAATTGCTTCTTGTAGCTTCACTGCTGCGGAAATCGAGGATACTCCGACTGGCTCGATTTGGAGCCGCCACTACCAATCCCGCCCTCCTGTTGCATCAAGGGCGACTGCGACACCGCTGAACCGGATCAAATTTACACAGAGGTATGGTCAATTGGTTGGGATTGTTTGTGGTTTCTTTTCAAGATTTCCTCTTCGTTCCAGGGATGCTATCAAAAAGTTATCGGTTTCCTGGACGGAAATATAGGTATGGTTGCTGGATTGGCTATCGCCATAGCGTTTTTCCCATTGGTCGGCGTCGTATTGTCCTGCTGTTTGGCTAGAATGACGAACAAAGCTAAATACGAACAGATGACTTAAATTATTAACAACTTTAACATTTTTAACTCTCTACTATCTTGATCTATATCCTTTGAAACTATTATATATATATGTGTGTGATATTACTCCACAGTTAGTACCATTCTTCGCTTCTGGGTGTCTATTTAATATCACAACGATTGTTATGAATACTATAGTATTTTTTGAAAAGATATATCAAATACACAACTTATATTCAATGTAAACTTTTAAACTTTAACTATTTCAATTTTTCGATCAATTACACGAGATACAAAAGACTTCTCTATTAAACCAAACGTATCAACTTTATATAAATGTGTCAATTTATGAACTTTTAACTTAATGTAATTGTATATCTATCTAACATATATTGAAATATATAACGTATTTATTTTTAATTATATTATATGAAAATATTACATGTATTGAAATAAAATCGAACTGGAGTTAAATAATAGTTTACTTTCATTTCTGTACCCTTTCATTTCCTACACAAACTATTCTACATTTAGTATTATGTTCATACTTTAAGCATACCAAAATTTATATGAAGTGCTTCTGCCTTGATATTTAACGGGACCCGTTCAAACGCCCGTCAATCATTCGCCCGTCAATCATTGGCC